>PVJA010005227.1:0-80328 GCA_004027025.1 Myocastor coypus | reverse complement strand
GGATGGATGGATGGATGGATGGATGGAAGGAAGGATGGAAGGATGGATGAGTGGATAGATGGATGGATAGATGGAGGAGTGGATGGATGGAAGGATGGAAGAGTGGATGGGTGGATGGATGGATGGATGAGTTGGTGAGAGGGGAAGATGGGTATAGCAGTATATGTTACAGGTATGTGTGGGTGGGAGGTAGATGAATGGATGAACGGCTGTGCCACAGAAGCCCTGGGCTTAATTTCCTTTTCGCCTTGTTGCTGGGCATCCTTTGGCAAGTCAGGTACTCTCTCTGAACTTCAGTTCCTTGCATGCAAACTAAAAGGCTGAGTCATTGACTTCTAAAGTGTCTTCGGTTTGGTGAAGTTTTAGGCAGCCTTCCTCTCTGCCCTATGCCTTGCCTCCCCACTTCCTGCTGGGCCAGGGTCTCTCTCCTTCTCCCTCTTGCATGCCTCTGACCCAGGCTTCTCAACTGACCCACGGGGAAGGCTGGAAGGTGGCTGTGCTGTGACACATTCTGGAGAGGGACCTGTCCATGCCAGGGTCCTGGCCAGACTTTGGTAGGGATATGGCTGAGTGTCATTTAAGTCCTGCCGAGGGCTGTCTGTCTGCTTGACTGCCCTGGCTGAGGCCATGGCCATGTCTGCAGTCCCAGGTAGCTGCTACATGGCAGTGGTGGTCACTGGTGGCTATTCATGTGGTTCTTGTTAATTATTACTATTTTTGGTAACATTGAAGTGTCAAGATTCATCTGAACACCTTGCAATGCTTTGCCCATACTCTTCTCTTTAATAATTCTGTCCATCACGTGGCTGTGGCCAGAGCCACAGGAGTCCTGGAGCAGGTAAGAAAGGAAGAGAAACCGGTGAGATAGCTCAGCAGTCTAAAGCACCTGCTTAGGCAAGCTTGGGCAACTGCAGGGACCGTGGTCCAATCCCCGGCACCACATGCTGTGCCAGCCCCACTCCCAGGGCAGACTGAGCCAGCCATGACATAAACAGACAAACAAACAAACAAATAAATAAACAAATTAGTGAAATACCTTGGGGGCCTGGGAGATAGCTCCGTGGCATAAGTGCCTGCCTTGCAAGTGCAAGGTTGTGAGTTTGAACCCCAGTCCCCCCCCCCAAAAAAAAAAAGGAAGAGAAGTGCTGGTATTTCTGCATGGTGATCACTAAAAAATGATGACAACGTCATTGCTGGCTGCAGATGGGTCTATACGCTTGGAATGCAACATGGTGGTGTCAAACTGACCTGGGGCTCTTACCAGGGCCACACTGGCTAGGGGCTCTTCCCACTCTGCATGTGCAGGTGTGGTAGCCTCTGGCCCATTTAGGCCCGTGTGAACAGGGAGATAGGACCTACCTCCAGGAAGGGTTGTAAGGATACCCAGGAGGAATGTTCCCCACGGGCAGTACAGTGTCTGCCACAGTCTTGTCTGTGATGAGACCTTATCCCTTCCTTCTGGTCTGCATAGATGGCGCTGGCTGGGGCAGATGGCCCAGGCCTTTCTGCTGGATCCCATCCATGATGGCCTCCTTGGGACCAAGGAGCTAATGTGGCCCACCACAGACAAAGACAGCTACGTGTTTGACACCATGTCCTTTCTCTGGTCCTTGACTTTTCCTCTGATAAATGGATGTGAGTGGGGTTCCCGTGGGCAACATTTCCCAGCTCCCTTTCGCCCTGCCTCTTGGCTCATTGCATATGGAGCGGGCATTGCACTGTGCTGCTCCTCTGTGCCTGGCCCCTCTTGTCCTTCTAGGGCTTCTGGCCTTGGGGCCTTTGCTCCTAGCACTCGGCATGTGTTCCATGCAGTGATGGCCCCAGAATGACCACCCCTGCAGGTGTGCAAGGTGGAGCTTGGTAACTACGTGGATGCCTGTTATCAGTTATGATGGAGGACTAGGCTTTGAGGCGGGTGGGCATGACAGTCCTGGAGATGGGAAGCAAGGAGACTTGTAGATTTCCAGGTCACTGGTCCTGGAAGTTGGGCTGGGAGCCACTGCAGCAGACTCTGAAATGGCTCAGAAGTGGCAAAGGTGGCAGAGAGAGGGCACCCTTTTCGTCTTCCTTCCTGGGTGACACCGTGGCTAGGCAGTCATCTTGTGATAGCAGTGGTGGACATGGCGGACTCCAGGTGCTGCTGGCTGCCATAGTTTTCTGTACAGCACTCCATCTATGGCTGTATGACGAGTTCTGGTTTTGGAAGTTACTTGTCGTCCGTGGGCCTCAGTGTTTTCCTCTGGAAGCTGGAGCAAGGGGAATTGGGAAGGCCTTGCTGGTTGAGGGGTTCGTGGTTCATTCTTCCTGCTGTTGGACAGCTGGTGGTATGGTAGGCATAGCTCAACTGCAAAGCACACAACCCATTTATAGCTCTGCTGGGGTGGTGCTCCCAGGTATGGTGCAGGCCTCTGTCTCATCTGCTTCTCCTTAGCAAAGTAACTCCCAGCCTGTGCTTTGAGAACAAGTTTTACCTTTGTTTTGCTGGCTTTCCTTGGGGAAATGTAACCAGCAGGTGTCCTGGCCCCATGCTGGTGTGTGGGCAGCAGTTCTGCTCAGCGTGGCTAGGCGGTTCAGGAAGGCTGAGTCTGATGTGTCCAGGACTGGAAGACTGGAAAGCTGCAGGGGCCAGGAAGTGGGGACCCAGTATGGTCAGGGTGGAGTGCTCTCCCTGGCTCCAGCTCTGGGCTACCTCCGTGTCTTCCCTGGCCTCAGGTCTGACCTGGAGATTTCCTGGTCTGTGGAGGCAGTGCTGGGCTACCACGTGCCTCCTCCTTCTTGGACTTGGCTATAAGGGCTGAGCAATGGTTTCAGCGTCATTCTGGTGCCAGGCAGCCTGGCTCCCAGCCAGCCTCTGGGTGGCAGTGGTGGCCCAGCTTCTTCCCTGAAGCCAAGGTTCTGCCCCAGGATCTTGCTTTTAATGGGCTGTGCTCACCCGAGGCTGGGCGTACGTTTCTGGAGGTGCCTGGTGATCAGGGGGAGGGAGAGGCCGTGTGGGAACAGAGATTGCAGCAGCAGCCAGCCCCACAGCAGCCACCAAGTGCTCACCAGGCCCCAGTGACTTGCTGGTCCACGGCCCCATGATCGGCATTGTTGGTGAAGTCCTGTTGAGCTAGTCATGTTCCCACACCCTGGGTCCCCAGTCCTTCTGTAGCCCCCTTGGGTAACTGTGTCACTGCCCCCTTGGAAGTCCTGTGAGAGCCAAGAACCCTTGGAGAATATGCTGTGAGATGCACGTCACAAGTGCCCGCAGTCTTGGCTTGGCCGCATCTGTGGTGGGAGCCGTCAGGACCTGGGATGAGGATTGTGGGAGTGTGCCCTTGTCTTCCAAACAGCCTTTGGATGTTACCTGGAGTTCTCCTAGCAGAGGGGACAAGAGGAGCAAAGTCACCAAGGCTGCAAATTGCCATTTGTTCCTATGGTGGCTATTCCAGTATGAGATAGGATAGGGGGGCCAAGCTGGAGGAGGCTTCTCAGCCCAGGATGACACTCCTAAGGGATGTGAGCCATGCGGAAGAAAGATAGCTATCAATGGCCTGAGACATTGTCACCAATGGAATGGGGAAGTGCTAGTGGTGTTCAGTAGGGTGAGGGCAGAGATGAGGCCTAGTCCTGCGCAGGATGTCCGCCCATGAAGAACTGCCTGGTCCAACACTCAGGATGACAGGGATGAGAAGCCACGGGATGAGGCAGCAGGCTGGGGTGCAGCCCTCCGAGCAGCTGCTGTGACAACCTGTGAGGAGGCCAGGCTTATGGCTGGCCTGGCTGCTGGAGACACCAGCCCAGGACACTGCCAAGGGGACGAGGAAGAAGCAACACGAACTATGCAGGGGACAGAGGGCAGACCAGGCAGGTGCCCCCAGGGAGGGTGAGGCAGAGGACGTCGCCTTTGAAGGAGGATATGCAGAATTGGCCAGGCTCAGGGAGGCTGGCAGGGAGGGGCGGCCAGATGGATGTGAGGGCCTTGAACATCTTGCCTGGAGCCTGGAGCCATGTGGAAGGTCGTGGGCTATGGAAGCAGAAGAGACCTGCGCTGGAGCCTTATGCAGGTGGCTCATCAATGCACAAGTGACAGCCCCAGGCTGGGGTGCTCTGGTGAGAAGCCCAGACCCTGCCCCAGAAGCTGCTGAGCGCCTGAGGGCTGGCAAGCACAATCGGTCCCAAGACATACTTGAGGATAATTCCTGCCTCTTTTACAAGGGAACACTATGGTTGAAAGAATGGGCTATAATTGGGGGCACCTAAGAAAGGAAAAATCCACCTCCAGTGGCCTCCACTGTCCTCTGAGAAATCATACATAAAGGAGTTCTGCAGAGGCGACCTAAGCACACACGGGCTGCAGGATAATCAGATGTGCTGCAGGCGCTGGCCACAGAGCTGTTGAAACCCTGTCCAGGGAGGCAGCCACTACTGCAGGCCTTCACGTATCTTGCTGAGCACATACGCAAGCCTTTGCCCCCTGTGCTGGAGTTGTCCCAATCCTCCTGTTCCTGTTGCAGCTTTGTCCCTGGGATAGGGCTCAGGTGGTAAGAAAAACGACAAGTCTGGAGGTCTGGGAGAGGACTGTGTGTCCCTAGGGCTGCTCTATGTGGCCCTGGCTCTGAGCCAGGGAGGGTATATACCACCAAGCTCTGGAGCACACATGGCACTTCTTCCACAACATTCTGTGGGTTTAAAAAAGTCCCAGTGTCTTAGTCTCTGCTGAAATAAAACACCCTGCAACCGCAAGGTAAGAAAGAAGAGGTGAACTTTGGCTCATGGTTTCAAGAGTTGAGTCCGTGGTTGGCCCTAAGGCAGGCACACCTGGAGAAAAGGTGTGAGGTGGTCAGACTGACTAACCTGTGGCAGTGAGGTTGTGGAGAGGAGGGAGGAGCTGAAGCCAGGAACACAGCCGTCTGCTCACAGTGCCGGCGACCATCTCCTAAAACGGCCCGAACTCACCAAGGAGTGAACCTACCAAGGAGAGGAGCACCCCCATAGTCTGACCACCTCCCCAAATCCCCAGCTCTGGACATACAAGACTTTGGGGTGAGATTTTAGATCTAAACCATAGCACCCCAGCAGGGCAAGGGCTCAGATATTATCAGGGGCCTCACCCTGAGCCACCTGCCAGCCCTGTCTAGATGGGAGCAGGGGTTGGTCAGGGGAGAGGCTGTAGGAGAGACTTTAGAGGCTCAGGAGGCACCTTCTATGGCCCAGGTGACTGCCCTACAAGGGAGGCCCTCCACAAGGGGAACAGAGACAGATGGAGCAGACAAGCTCAGGCCTGTCACCTTTGTCACTTCAAGGTGGTGTGAGGCCACAGCAGGACCAGAAAATATAGAAGGCTGGCCAGGGTGGGGGCTTCCTGGAGAAGGAGATGAGAAGTTGAGGATTGGAGGATAAGGCACCAGCGGAACTACGAAGAGTGTGGGAAAAAGCATTCTTGGCCCGGAGCAGCACCAAAGGTGGCCCCGAGTGTCAGACTCTGATGGCAGTGAGGTTTCTAGGGAGTGAGAGGGCGAGGAAAGCAGTTGTTGCTGTTCTAGCGGCCCTCCTCGTGTTCAACAACATCTTCCAACCTGTTTATGCCCCTTGAGGTCTGCTTCATTGGAGGTGGGGGCTACATGCAGGCTCGCTCCTCTAGTACCAGGCCCTGGTCAGGACATCTGCCTGGGGTGTAAATGATGATAGCCTTGAGAGATGGCAGAGGCACTTTTGCCAGGGTAAAGTCTGATGTTTCTGGTGCTAGGGGCTGGATGCCGTGAGAACAGGTTCAGGGAGGAACTAGACGGAAGGCAACAGCACAGACCCTGAGGACTGTCATTCCCCGGAGGTAACTTGAGTGTGCACCATTGCAGGGGAACTGGGGCAGAGTTCAGGACACATACAGCCCACCAGCAAGGGCTGCTTAGATGGGCTGGACATCAGAGAGGATTCTGGGCACACTGGGCACTGGGCTGAGAGCCTGTGTGCTGGAGCTGCGGACCCTGGTGCCGTGCCATCCTGGCCACAGACCAGAGCCCCCAAGGGCCGCAGCCCCTGGTTCCATGCTCTGGCTGGGCTCTGGTGTATCTGCCCGTGTTTATCTCTAACCCCTGCTTCCTTGTTTCTGCAATGAGTTCCTCCCACCTCTGCTTCTTTTTTAACTTTCCATTTTCTACGAGTGAATCCGCCTCCTGCTGCTGGTCTCTTAGTTCGATTAGAGCAATCACTTCTAAGCTCAAAAATACCCAAGTTGAAGGAAGAATAAAAAGACCGAAAAAAAAAAAAAAGGACAAAATCTCCATCCCACAGCCGTCCGAGGGAGATCGCCTTATCTCCAGCCCACAGTCTGTGGGCTATGTGCTTAATAACCACAGATCTGGTCCTCTGCAGAGAACACAATGGCCTGCCAGGCAGGCAAAGCCTGCAGCAGGGAGCTGGGTGGGTGGGCCTCACAGCCCTTCCCCCACTTTTTTCCTCCTGGGGCTGCTGCAGCACCAGCAGGACAGGTCTTCATCCCATAGGCAGGCTGCTGCGGAAGGGAGGATGGACATGTGGTCCTGAGCACCCAGCAGGCACCGTCCTGAGGCTTTTGGCAGCTCCTACAATGGGCAGGTCTTATATGTCCACTTCAAAGATGGAGAAACTGAGGTCCAGAGGAGTTAGAGTATCCATGGTGGGTGTGGGTCCTAGGAAAGAGGACGTGGCAAGAGAGCCTGGATGCTCAGAGTGCCTGAGGGGGCACTGAGCTCTAGGCTGTGCTGGGAGAGCACGCAAGCTGTGCACCGGGTGAGCTATGGCCTCTTAGGATTGTCATTCTCTTGGCCCATCACCCTTACCTGGAAGGTAGCAACTGTCCTTGTTTGGACAGGGCTGGCTAGCATGGGGACACAGACACAGGGACCTGAGCACTGCACCCACAGCCTCCCCTGTCTAATGAAGTTCAATTCCAACATGAAATCTTGAGCTCACCTATAACCCCAGAACTCTAGGAGGTTGAGACAGGAAGTTCGTAGGGTCAAGCCTTAGTCAAACAGTTTGGCAGATTAGTAAGACCTAAAAACAAGATTGGGGATGTAGTATAGCACAAAGGCCCTGGGATCAATTTCCAGTGCAACAAACAAACTGCAAAACCCAAAACATAAGATCCACATGGCTGTGTGCTGCTTCCTTTGCTGTGGGAGACCAAGCTCTCCATGCTGGACTCCAGCGTGAGGGCCCTGCAGACCTCTGCCTGGGGCCTTCCTCCCCTCTGCACCAGGAGATCTGGCCTTAGAGTGGCACGAGGAGCCTCTGAGAGGGGCTGAGGGCCTTCTGGGGAGAATCTCAGGGTGAGGAGCTTGCAGAGGGGACTTAAGGAGGAGCAGTGTTTTGGTCCTGGGGGGAATGGTGGAGCTGCAGCTCCCTGGGCCAAGTGCCGCCCGACTCCGGGAGAGGCCAGCCCTATGTCCCATCGGTGGCTGCTGGCGGAGTACAAACTCCCAACCTCTATCTGCTGCCTGGCCATGTACAGCCTCAGGGATGCAGCACAGGCCCTTCTGGTGGTACCTAAGGCCCAGGGCTGCTTCTGGGCTGTGGAGCCAGAAGGCATTGGCAACAGAGAGACCTGTGCTGAAGACTCCCATGTCGTGTCATGGGGACTTGAGCATTTAAAGTGGAGACTTCCCCTAGGAACTCCTGGAGCTCAAGTTGCCTCTCTTGGCCATGACTCGGCCACCCAACTAGTAGGTCCAGAGCTGACCCTTGTTAGGGGATGGGCTCATCTGACTGAGCTGGCCGTGGTCCCACCCGCAGTGTGAGGTGGATTCTCACCACCTGGTCTCAGCTTACGGAGACCACATGACTCCTCTCTTTACTGCTGGCACCCCTTGCCTCTAGGGTCTGCGTGGGCACTGTCTGTACCCAGCTGCCACAGAGCAGCACTGATGTGGGAGGGGCAGCCCAAGGCCCTGACGTGAGAAGAAGGGACCCATGCAGGGGTCCCTGATGTTATAAGCTAACTCGAGTGACTCCTTCTTGTACTATGCCAGCATTTTAGGAGCTGTTTGTCCTCTGGCTCACCTTGCTCAACCCTAAACCATGGAATGTGCTAAACCTTTTAGAGACAGGGTGTAACCCCCGGTGTCCCAGCGCTCAAACCAAGAATTGACTTAAGCCCTGTCCTGGATGACACAAGCCCTCCTGTCTCAGAGCAAACTCTGTCTTTTGCTTTTGTTTGGTCCAAACTCTGTTCTTACCTTTATTTGACCGAAACTTTGTATCTCCCCCTTGTTGTAACTGGACTCTGCTACCTCTCTCTCTAACAAACTTTGTGATTATTATATTACAAAACCTTGTCCTCCCTATAAACCTACAAACCTGGTCACAGATGTTCCCCCCAATTGCAGGCATGCCTAGTGCCGAATGTCCTTCCTGATTACAGGATCAAAGACACCCCTGAATCTTGCGAAGTTCCCCTCTCCCCCAACCCAGTGGTTTCTCCCTTTAAAATCTCTGTTTCACCTCAGTGGGCTGCTTCGTTTGCCTGACCCACAGGAGAGTGTGGCCACTGAGCTCAGCTAATAAAGCGCTCCCAATTTTCTGTTTGGTTTTGGGTCTTTATTTTCTTTGTGATGTGCTACACCCGAGCTCCATGGCAAAACATATCTATGATTCCCCCACAAGACAGTCTCAAGAAGGAAGTGCCAAGGCCTCCACTCTGCGCTGGAGCTGAGTTTGGGGAGGAAGGCACAGGAGGGCCTGGGGCAGCTCTGGCCTCTGCTCCTTGTTATTACAGCAACTCTCTGGTAAGATCCAGCCCCATAGCAGGCCTCCTCATGGGGCCTGGGAAGAGTGGAGGTGGTGACTAGAAGGATCTGGGTGGGCTCTGGAGCACTATAGCAGACCCTAAGACATTCATGACAGCAACTGCCAGATAGGCTGCCCTGAGGCCAGGGGCACTCAGGGCACTGGGAGAGGGGCTGGTGCCATGACCAGGACTTCTTTTGGGCAAGAAGCCCTTGGCAGGAAGGGTGCAAATCAAGCAGCCATGAGATGAAAGCCTAATAGGGAAGGTGTACAGGCCCTCCTAGAGGGCAGGTGGAAAGGGTGGGTGGGACACTCTAGGCTGAGTGGGACATCTTTGGTGATAATAGCCACTTGTGTTCTGGTCAGGAAGAGACCCAGGTGTGGAGGGAGGATGTGGATCAAGGTGAGGCCTGGAGATTTATCACCATGGTGCTAGTGGCTAGAGCCCAGGGCCAGGGATATCTTCTGAGTTGGGGTAGCGTTAGATTGAGCTCTCAACCCCTACTTCACTTAGGCTGTGACTGAAGTGGGGGTCAACCTTGCCCAAATGGGGCCTCATAGGCTGGGTGGGGGCTGGGAGTCCATCCAGGGCATCTTGGGTGGGGCTGAACTATAGGATGCGGAAACTGAGCTCATACTCAGCTCTCTGACTTCTGTGAGTCACCTCAGGTCCTTGGCATGTGACAAGTCACACTGTTGTAGGATTGTGTGGTGTCCACCAATTGCAGCCTCTTGCTCTGCTCAAAGCATTACTTGGGACCATCAGTGAACTTGAAATGCGTCTTTATGTAAAATTATAGAAGAAAAAAAGAAGAAAAGTGAAGAAAAATGAAGCTATTTCCATGCACTCAGAACAGGCCACTGCACTAAGAGGGCAACAGTTGCTGGGAAGTCAATGCTTGCAGTCTTTGTAGCTTTCTTCTGAGGTCAAATCTGGGTTCTGTAGGTCACAATTCTGCACCGTGATGTGACAGCTCTGTGAGATTGACAGTTCACACCCTATTGCCCAGCCTCCTTTCCATACCCCCATCTCCAACCTTCACACTACATGACTTCCAGGACCTGGAGCAACCTGAGCAGAAGCCTGAGACAATGACCGTGAAGGATGCCTTGTTCTCTGGCACCCTCCGGAGACAGCCCCTGGGTCTTGTGTTCCCACTGGCAGGCTTCGGGTGGTGATGGGTCTTGTGCCTCTCTGCCTGGTCCTTATTGTGCCAAGGATGGCTGCCTGGACTATCTCACAATCATAATTGCAGGGTGGTATTGCCCACTTCATTTCTTGTTTGTATAAGACATTCCTATCTCTGATCTTGTACCCTTCCTGCCAAAGAATGTCAGTGCAGATTTTGGGGTCGCCCAGCTCCTTAGCTGACCCTGCAGGCTGCCAATCATTCCCCATGTCACCCTACTGTGGATCTCATAGTGGTAACCCCAGTATCTCCTACCATCCCTCTTTTAAAAAATAATCATTCATTATTCCAAACAGTATTTAAATAATTGTATAAGACATCCACAACCCGAACAGAGGCAGAGGAAGCCATACAGTGAACCCTGTGAACCAACCAGCCTCCACTCTGATGTGGCCTGTCTTAGCCCATGCCTGGTGTTATGGTTTATGTCTAGTTGTTCCCCCCAAAGCTTCATGCAGCCATGGGGTGGGGACGTCTATAGATTGAGACTTGACTCACGAGTCACTGGAATTATGTGTTTTAGTACTGATGAGCTCATGGGTCTGAATACTTCTGAGAATTATAGGTGTGGCCTGAGGTGGATAGGCTAAGGCAGAGAGCCTGATGTAATTTAAAGAGAGACAGAGAGACAGACTAGAGCTGTTGCTCTCTGCTCCCCCGGTTGTTCCGTTGCCTCTGTGGCCACTGTTGCTGTTCCACCATCATGAACTGCTGCTCTCTGCCATGTGCCACTCAGCCTTGGAGCTGGCCGAATATGGACTGAAACCTCCAGTAACTGTGAGCTAAATAAACTTTCCTTCTTTCATTTTAGGTGTTGGGTATTTGTCCCAGCAATGAGAGAAAAGTAACTAAGATACCTGGTGATAGCCGTGTCTCACTACGAGATGATTTGAAGCAAATCCAAGGCTTCCTTTTATTTACCTCACCTCTTTCAAGATGTGCCCATAAAACACAATTATTTTTAAAAGCCCTGAGCTCAGTAACACCCCCAGGAGGTGACACCTGCTGTATAGCTCCTCCCACTGTCCCCTAGCATCACACTATATCTAAAAGCTTACCAGATTCTGGCTCCAACTAAGGTCTAAGCATTTGTTTCTGTGACATTATGGATTCTGTTTCATTTCTTTTTATCTCTTACCATACAGCAGTGAAGAAACTGGGTTGTCTTTGGGATGTCCCACATTCCTGATTGTCCCCACTGGATTCTGGACTGTGTCCCATGACCAGGAGGGGACCTGCAGAACTGCCTTTTGAGTATGCTGGGTCGGTCTGGTGGCTTCTGTCTGTGATACTACTCCAGTGGACGATCAGTATACACATCTATTAACTCATCGAAGGTTCCAGAATGGGGCTATTACTTAGCTACCTCAAAGCGGTGCCCAGCAGCGGACTTTGAAGCTCTTCTATGTCCCTTTCCAAGCCTCAGCAAGAGTGAGGCCAAGTGTAGGCATCCCACTCTGCTCTTTTCTTTGCAAAATAAATTGCATCCCATCCGATGCATTGATCTGTAGCTTGCTACATTCACTTAAAGTTATAAATTATGAACATTTTCCATGTCACTACATAGAGAGCTACTCATCTTTCACCCATAAACATTTCACCATGTAGTTCTGAAAGATGAGGGCTCCTAAAAATATACAACCATTCTGCCACTGTCCCACTTTCTTGGAGGAAAGGACAATATTTTCTTAATATTAGGCATGTCCAAACAAGCTTCAGATTTCCTTGATTACATCATATATTTTTCACAGGATTTTGACTGCAATTATTTTCAAGATAAGGTCGACATATAGTTGATAGTTCCTCCTCCCTTAGCTTAAGGCTGTTTTCCCCTCCCATTTGTTTCCTGGGGTCATTTGTGATCCAGAGGCCTCCAAAACCCAGAAGCACAGTCTCCAAGATAGATACAATGGGATCTGAAACCAGACTGTACTGAAACCAGAAGCTTCTTGTCCCCATGGCCAGGTGACCTGGACCCTGGGATAGGCTGCTGAGGTTCAGTGTCAAGACTTTGAGGTGTCCTTCCCCATCTCCTACTCTGTACTTGTCCACATATCTGACAGGTAGAAGCCACATCAGGCAGGGTAGGGCAGCCATGAAATCGGAGCCTCTCAGGGGCCAAGGACCAGCAGGCCTTGGAAAGCTACATCCTGGTACAGTAGGGGAAGCCCAAACTGGGGGTGACGATGCTCCCATCCCAGGCGCTAGCCTCTCAGCTGGCTTCCAGCCGGAGCCTCTGGGGACCCCACAGGATTTGCCTGCCTTCCACACCTGCAGCTCAGCTCATGTGTACAAACATCCCATTACGCCTGATTACAAGCCATTAGTGCAATTAGGGTAGCCCCTCCACCTCCCAGGGCTCAGAGCAGCTGTGTTGGGGGTCTGGGGCAGAATAGCAAACAGCTTACTCCTGGGTGGGTGCGGCTGGCGCTCGGCTTTTTAGGGCTCTGGGCGCCTGGTCTTTCTGGGCTGAGGCACTCTCCAGTCTCTCCCGGTCAGCAGTTCCTAGGCTCCAGGGCATTGGGGTGGAAGCAGGGCCGAGCCAGGGTCCCAGCCTGGGCTTACTTGGTGAGCAGATTCCTTCTCTTCTTGTCTCCCTGTGTGGGGAAAGTTGCCCTGTCTGTCAGGCTCCTCTCTCAGCATGCTACAAATGTTTGGGGTTGGGGACTCCTTTCATGGTGGCAATCCTGAGCATGACAGGACATTAGTCCTGCCCTGGCCTCTCAGCCAGCAACAGCCTCCTCCTTGGTTGTGTCAACCAAAACCACCCCCAGACATTGTCCTTGCACCCTCCCTGGGAATTGTCACACACTCAGTCTCCTGGTGTACCTGCTTTGTTGCTCTCAAAGCTGCAGTGGTTTCCTCCTCCCCTGTCCCTCCCTCCTCTCTTTTATCTGCCAGAGGAAGTCTTTCAATTCTAAACACTTACTCACCTCTGTCCTGTCTCCCTCAGGGATGCCCAAGTCAGAGAGACCCCACATTGTCACTCTCTTGACCCTCCACGTAGCGCACGCAGCCCCAGCCTGCTGGACTCAAAGAGGCCATTTGAGGTACGCACTTGCCCAGGGGAAAAGAAAAGAGGCCGGGGCTGTTTGTTCTGGGGACTCAAGTGAGAGCACTGCTTCAGAGCTCGGCCAGGGGCGTCCTTTGCAAGCTGCCCCCAGTACCACGTGCACGGATGCAGCTTTTCTCTTGCAGCCCAGCCCCAGCTTTGCCATCTGTATTTTAATGACCGTATTTTACTAAATCAGAGGCAATCCCTTTTCCAAATTTCAACTTGTCTGAGGTTGTTGTGCACCTCGCAGTTACTGGGGTCCCCGATTGCTGTGGTCCCAGAGTTAATCAGGAGGGAGCTGCCACCGTCACCTGCCCATGTATAGATCTGAATTGGGCTGTGCCTGATGGGGGTTGATTGCAATTAGCCACAGGATTCTTCGCTCCTTGTCTCCTTGCACTTTGCAGCATGGTTTTTGTTGCTTCGCCCATACAAATGTGGAATCTGTTCCCAAGGGGACTGAGCATTGTGGTTTATATCTAGATGTCTACCAAAGCCTCACTTGCTCAGAGGTGGGACTTGGTGGAGGGGACTGGGCCAATGGGGTGAGGTGCTCAGCAGTGGATTAGCCCAATGCCGAGTATGGCTAAGGGTGATTCCAGGAGCTGAAGCCTGGACCACGAGGTAGGTGAAGCCACACTGAAGGTGTGGCTTAGAAGGGTTTATCTCCCTCCTGCCTCCCTTAACAGTTCTGTCAGCTTCCTGTCTGCATGTCTTGGGCAACCTTCTCCTGCTAGGCCCCTCGCCTATGCGGCTCTGCCTTGGAGCTATCTGTGCATGGATTGAAACCCTTGTAAAATGGGAGCCAAAATAAACCTTTTTTCCTTTTTTTTTCTTATATTTTTTTTTCTTGTTTCAGAACTTTTGTTTGTTTATTTATTTATTTTCATGGCTGGCTCAGCCTGCTCTGAGGGCAGGGCTGGCACAGCATGTGGTGCCGGGGATTGAACTGTGGTCCCTGCAGCTGCCTGAGCCATCCTGCTGGGCCCAACCTTTTTTTCCTGTAATCTGTGGGTTTCAGGTATCATGTCTCAGCTATGAGAAGGTAAATGAGACCTCCACCCCTGGCTTTGCTGGAACTGAGGGTGTATTAGAGATAAGGGACATGCAGGGCTAAAGCTGAGAAGATATGACTGAGTCCTGGCAAGCTGGTCCCTTTGTTTCCTGTCCCTGGAGGTAGAGTTGGCTTTGTGACTCAGTTTTGCTGATGGCTTGCAGCCAGTTGTGTACTAGTACATGGTTCCCTTCCCGACCCGAAGTCTGCAACCCCAATTTGCAGTGTTGAATAATTACTATCACAGCTGATTTCCTGCTATGACTATGATGTCATGGAACTCAGGGTTTGGAAGAGGGGCTGTGGAAATGACATTGTGTAGATCATGGAGCTTAGCTTTAAGTGGCTTTCTGGGATTATGTTCTCAGGACTCCATAGCCGAAACTATGCAAATGGGGCCAAGTTGCATGGCCCCAGCTGAGATGGCTCTGAACTGGCCCACTGCCCATGCAACTCAGCCAACCTCAGACCAGGAGGGAACCTGGAAGGGACTGGATCACAGGCTGAGCCTGAGCTTCCTGACCTCCTTGTTAAGTTCTATTGTCTTAGGTAATTGCTTGACTGCAGTTGTGTTATTTTAAGCCATACTTTGCCAGTCGTGAAGCAATAGCTACCTGATGCATAGCTGTTCATGCAGTTTCTCCTTTAGTTATGTATATTGTTGATATATTACATGAGTTGTCTAACAGTCACCCGCAGTTTCTTCAAAGTCTCTACTCTGATTTATCACAGGGTGGGGCTTGTTATGCAGCAAAGCACACACAGAGCTTTGCATGCATGAGGTCATAGTATCTTAGGATCAATGGTAGCTTCCACTTGGCAAAGCAGAGAATCTTTTATGTCTTTATCTGTACACTATCACCAGCTCCAAGATATGGTGGTGAGAGTGGCTTTATTTTAGTTTAATTTGATTAATTCCATTTTTTTTTTTTTTTGACACAGGGCCAAGAGCCTGGATGTGGGACCGAGCAGGGTCACTCAATCGCACTGGCCAGAGCATCAGATGGAGAGCTGTGACCTGAGTGCTCATGCTCTGGTCGCAGGATGTGGGGCAGGGGCTCTGTGCTTTCATTCCAGGCTTGGCTCATACTTAGCAACCCTGACACACAACAGTTGAGGTGTTGAAGGTGCTCAAAAGGCAGATGAGGAAATAAAGGGCCTGCCAGTCCTGCAAGGGTGGCCTAGGTAGCTCCGAGGCCCCACACCTGGTTGAGCTCAGTGGTCACCTCACTGAGGCAGGGTCTCACATTTTTATTCTATTCCAGGCCCTGCAAAGTGGGAGCCAAGCTGGGAACTCAGCTTCTGGGAGCCCACAGAAGGCAGGGCTGGCCCCCCAGCTTGGGAGCACAGGGTGTGGGACCTGAGCATGTGCTCAAGGGATGTGTAACAGTCCCTGTCCCTGCCTTGGCTCCGCCTCTTCAGGGGTGGCAGGTATAACGCTCATGGTTTGGGGGCAGGGCCCTTTTCTCTGGCTGAGGCTGGGGCTCATGAATGGCTCAGCTTCAGGCTAAAGTTCTTGTGGTCTTTATCATCCCTATCATCCTTAGCTGAGCTACTTCCTGGGAAGGCAGACATCCTGACCTGAGCAGGGGCTGCCCTTGCCCACAGGTCCTGCCATGGCCACTTCGCTTCCCTTAAGCACAGGTGCGCATTAGGGCTCACTGATCCCAAATGCCTCAGAGCACTCCCACCTGAGCTACAGCCCCAGCACCAACATCTGAGGAGCAGAGGCACAGGCTGATCGTAAGACAGGCCGGAAGCGAGCAACGCCGATGGATGTTTATTTCTGCACAGAGCTGACCCTCCAGACTCCCAGGGGCCACTGCGGGACAGGATTTCCACGGCCAGCCGGTGGTGGGAAGGTATCGTCTTTCAGTACATTTCTGCAGTTTCTATCTGGCTGGACTGCTGCGAGGGGCAGGCAGGGAGTTCAGGCCCCCCTCCCTGGGCCCTGGGAGAGTAGGGAGGGCCTAAGGAGCCGTACACACAGCCTCGGTGTGGCACCTCCCTCTGCCAGTGGCTCTGAGGTCCTGAAACCTGGGTGCAGGATCCCCACTGGGACCTGCAGGAAAAGGGCTGGGCCTGGCTATCTGTGGCCCCCTGCCTTTCTCCAGGCACACAGTCTTCAGGTGGCTGGGCTTAGAACTTATGGTTATAGCCAGAGACAGGGCTCAGTCTAGACCAGAGTTAGAGCTTAACCCATGGCAGGACCAGGGCTCCGCCTCTGAGAAGATCAGGACTCTGCCCCTGGCCATGGTCAGGGTACAGCATGGACCAAGATGAGGACTCAGTGTAACTCTCTGGAGGGCAGGGCCAGGGTGAAGCATCAGTCTGAGGCTGGAAGCCAGGGCACGTGTCCTCTTCAGGATCACTCTGGCTACTGTGTGGAGCCTGTCCCAGAGCCTGTGCTGCTCTGGTTTCCTCAGTCCAGTCAACACTGGGCCATGAAGCTTTCTGAGCATTACCCAGTGAGTTTGTGCAGCGCAACCCTTCCCAGGCCAGCTGGGCAGCGGGAGGAGGGTGACGCATGAAGTGGATTCTGAGCCAGCTCAGGAAGGCTGGGCTTCCCTCGTTGGCTTCCTGGCCTGGCTTAGAGGGCCCAGGCCCTGGGGGGAGGGAGGGAGCCTCTGGATCGCCAGGCTCTGCCGAGGGGTCTGTCTGCACACCCTCACTCTTTCAGGAACTTGCCGGGAAGCAGGCCGTGCGCTGCTTTATGGAAGCTGTTCATCAAATGGAAATGCAAAAAAGCAGGAGATGCGGGAGGGAAGACGAAGATGTGGAGGATGACGCTCTGGACGTGGAGCGGGGATGTCTCCTTCAGGCCTAGCAGGCTAAGGCTGCAGGTCCGCTGCTGGGTGGCGGCCCTGCCTTGCGTCCTTGTGGCGCTTAGACGGTGAAGGCCTGGGGCTGGGCAATGGTAAAGAGTCTCAGAACTTACTAGATTTAAGGTCTGCTTCCGTGGACATGAACTCACTTCTTTTCCACCTCTGCTCATGGGCAGGGACTACTGCTCTCTGTTACATACCAGGAAGCCAACTTGCAGAGAGGCTCAGCAGATTGTCCAGTTTGAACCTAGCCATTCATAGAAGCCCCCATATGAGCTGCCAGGCCCACGAGGGAGCATCCATCCAGCCCCGGTTGTCACAGGTCCTTATGTGTGCACAGTCTTAAGGGTCAGGGCTACTATTACTCTCATTTTACAGATGAGGAAGCTGAAGCCCAATGCCACTGTGAGGGACAGCAAGGAACAGCTCAGTCTCTCTGTGCTGTGTAACTTGGGGAGAGGGCAGGGTTCAGCTGGTGCTGGCTCCTGCCTTTGGTGTGACTGTGAGCGGCCTTCTGCACCCACCCAGTTCACTTTCTTGTCCTGAATTTACACATTTGGTTTTCTAGGGTGTCTGGACATCCACACCATGTGGTCTCATTTGTAGACCCCTCAGGTCCAGGGCATTGCTGTGAGAGGAGGTCCTGCCGAGGGGTCCACAGTGGCTCTCACAGGTCCAGGAGTCATGGGGTGGCGGCTGACTGCCTTGTGGGGGTGGGGCTCTGGGGACCCTGAGAGCTGACTACCTGTTGGGGTGGGCCAGGCATTGAGCCAGAAGAGCAGCGGGGAGGGAAGAAGGAGGGAAGGATAAGTGCAGTGGGTAAAGCCGTACCACTAGCAATGTTTTGACTACATCACCACCACCACCATCGTGCTCACAACGTACTAGGGCCCGAGTGGCCTCCTGGAGCATGGAGTCCTGCAGGCAGGGGCTGAAGGCTGCAATTCCATGTCCTCTTCTTTCTCCCCTGCACCGGAAGGTCAGAGGTCACTGTCATTGTCCCAGCATGCAGACAAAGACTCTGGAACTCAGAGAGACCAGGTAGTCCTGTCTGAATCCAGCCACAGGATAGAATAGCACTTCCCAGCAGGGACCTCTGCTGCCCACCCCCATAGCACCGTCACAAGTGGTCACAGAGCACGTCCTGGACTTCAGCTAAAGTATGACAACTGAACGAGGGGACAGAGTGGCAGTTGTCATTGTCACACCTGCCTCGTCGTCAACCTTGGATCTCTGGCTGGTCCCAAGGTGCGGCCCACCTGGCTTGAGCAGAAGCCCAGGTTGTCCATGAGCCCTGCGCAGCCCCGTCTGCTGCTGAGCGAGGGCGGGCTGGGAGCAGGCACCAGGAGCCTCCTGCTCACGGCTGCTGCCCCAAGGCTCCTCAGCAATGCAGCGGGTGCCTGTCCATCGCCAGCGTGTACAGTGACTCAGCAGCATAGTGTACTCAGGTTCTCTGACATGTGGTCCATGGTCCTGAACCTGAGGCCCCTGACATTATAGAAGAGGGGTGGCAGGTCCCAAGGAGCACCTTGGGGAAGTGACCATTTTATTGATCATTTTGCAGAAGCAGCTTTGGGTTCATTGACTGTCCTCAAATGTTTTTTGGTTTCCTGTGTGTGTGTGTGTGTGTGTGTGTGTGTTTTAGGGAAGGGTCTACCAGGCACTCAGGGTCTCACTACTAGATCAGACTCCTAGTGGTCCACCTGTTTACTGTCTCCCAGTCTCAATTGCCATCTTAGCATATCCTGGGGGTGGGGCCGGCAAGGCAGGCCCAGGGACCGAACCCCCAGCCCCTGTGTCTGCTTGTACATGCTTTACTCTGCTGAGCCATTTGGCCGGCCCTTGTTTTATCAGTTTTCAACAGCATTGAAGTCAGCTCTTTCTGCTGCTTTCTTGGGTTTACTTAGTTTTGTTTTTCTAGGATCTTTTGGCAAGGGTGTGAATTGGTGCTCTGAGACCCTTCCTCTTTTCTAAGGCAAGCACTTAGTGCAGGAAGAAGCTCTCTGACCACCAGTTTATCTGGCTCTCACACGTTTTGATACATAATACTTTCAGTTTTATTTTGTCAATGTATTTTTTTTTTTAAATTCCTTTGAGATTTCCTCTCTGACTCATGAATTGTTTTCATGATTGTTTTCTGAATGTCTGGGGAGCTTCCTGTTGTCTTTCAGTGATAGATTCAGGTTGGCTCCATTGTGCTGGAGACTGAACTCCACGAGGCCCTGCTTTTTAATTTGCTAAGATCTGCTTCATGGCCCAGGATGTGGTCTGTCTTAGTCCGAGGTAGGTGAGCCTCAGAGAGAAAGCATGGCATGGTGCACATAGGGGTCTATTGATGCTGAGGGGCTCCACGTCCTTCCTGCTCTCTCGTGTAGTGTTTTTTTTTTTTTTTTTTTTTTTGCCAAAAGAGGAGGACTGACTGACTCCTCGGCCATGACTGTGAATTGGTCTGTTTGTCCTTTGCATTCTCTGTTTTTGCTTGTGCAACTTGGGGCTCTCTTGTTTGCTACATATATATTTAAGATTGTTGTGATTAGGGTGGATTGACACCATCAGTCAGTCAGTCTGTCTGTCTGTCTGTCTGTCTGTCACATTTTCCTTCAGTGACTCTCCAGTGGTCTGTATCGTTATACTGGCGAGAATCTGCTGTAAGCAGCCCCTGATCAGACCATGTAATGTAGTCTTCTCCGTCATCCTGTCTTCAAGTTGGCATATTTAGATAATTTAGATTTAATGTAATTCTTCATATGTTAAGGCTGCCATTTTAGTTTTGTTTTCTGTTTATTTTCTCTTAAGTTTCTTTTTCCTCCTCATTTCCCCCCATTCCTTCAATGGCCCTTTAAAATAATTCCATTTTTGATCTATCTATCCTGCTTTTCTCAGCAGTGCCTCTCTGTGTTTTAGTGGTGGCTGTGAGAATAATATTATATGCACATAACTTTTCACAGTCTATTGGTATCTTTGTATTATTCATTTGAGAAAGGGAGACCTCATACTTCCTTTTGTGTTCCATTTCTTTTTAAAAATGTATTTAGTACAGGGTCTGCAGGGTCTCACTATACAGATCAGACTTATAGTGATCTTTGTGTCTTCAGTGTTCCAAGCACTGGGATTACAGGCCTGCACCACCACAGAGTCTTCTTTTCTTTTCTTATAGTGTGTTTAAAACGTTTTCTGTACCCAAATTTAGGTCCTTAACAGTGTTATAATGTTTACCTGAGCTATCAAAACTAATGTGCAAAACTTACAAGGAGAAAGAACATTTACTGCACTTAGCCGTATCTTATTTTTCCCTCCTGTTGACCATCCACAATTCCCACGGTTACAATTTCCTTTCTGTTTAGAGAAACCCTACTAGCCATTCCTCGCAGGCAGGACTGCGGGTGACAAATTCTTCTAGTTTTCCTCCTCTCAAGAATGTCTTGATTTTCATCTCATTCCTGAAAAGGGACTTTTGCTGGATATATAATTCTGAGGTGACAGCTTTTTCCTCTCTATACTTGAAAAATGTGGCGTCACTTCCTTCCAGCCCCTATGATTCCTTGGGAGAAACGTGTTGTGTCCTGCTTGCTTTCACCTATAGATAAGGTCTTCTCTGTCTGCTTTAGATCTCTCTCTCTCTCTCTCTCTCTCTCTCTCTCTCTCTCTCTCTCTCCCTCTCATCTTATTTCTAGAAGATTTGTGCGTTTTGTTGAGGTTGTCTTATTTGGGGTTCATGCATGTTCTTGAATCTGTGTGTTTATGTCTTGCCTAATTTGGGAAGTCTTCAGCCATTTATTCTTCAAATACATCTTCAGGCCCTCTCCCTTCCTCTGAGGATGACAGCGCTCTTTCAGTGCAGTCTAAAGCTCCCTGAGCTATGTCTCATTTTCCAGCGCCTTGCTATCTGTTGCCCAGATCGCCTGAGACTCCCTGAACCTTTAAGTGAAGACTGTCCCCTCTCTGACCTCATTCCACTGGGGAGCCACACACTGACGTTTTAAAATTTTGTGGTTGTAATTTGTATTGCTAAAATTCAATTTGGTTGTGTTTGCCATCTTCCTTTTTTTCTGGAATATTCTATTTTCTTGGAGACGCTTTCCATTTTGTCATTGATGGAAGGCACCTTTGTGGCTGCTCACTGATACTTTATTACAGCTTCTTTAAATTCCTCCAGGTCATTCTAACATCCAGCATCTCAGGGTCAGCCTCTCTTGGCATTTATCACTCACTCTGAGATCTTCCTGACTCTCCAGGCAACTCATGCTTCTGGGTGGAAAACTTGGACATCTTGGGAGTCGTGTTCTGACATGCTGGGCCCTATGTAAGCATCTGTCTTGGTGACTTCTGATACTGCTGTGTGGGAAGGAGTGCCACGTCCCTGCTATCAGGGGATGTGAATGTACAGGTGCTCCATTATGAGTTGTCACCATGTGGTGCTGATGACATTTGTGTGGGGCCTTGTTGGCTTGGCAACAGTGAAGGTTGTGGGTTCTCATTTGGCTTTTTGTGAGGCCATCCTAATGGGGACAGTAGGGGAAAAAAAGAGGACGTGGCAGGGACATTCCCAGGGATAAGGAGGAAACAGAAAAGATGGCAATAAGGAGTATAGGAAGCAGAGATGCCAAGAGGGAAGCTTCTAGAGAGTGTGAGGTCAAGGTGTGAAGCGGAAAGAAAGCTCCGTGGAATGGAGACAGAGCCAGTCTGCAAGGCTTGGGACTCAGGACCACATGTACCCAGAGTCACAGATAGGCCAGAGCCTTCCTGCCTCCTGAGGGAAAACAGGTGCTTGTCTGAGGTAGGGGCCCAAAGTTTGGGCTGCTGAGCAGGGTCTGGAAGGTCTTGGCCTTCTCCTGCATGTGGGCGAAGCTGCCTCTCCACCTGCCATCCACTCCTCTACCTTCCACACCCTGGGCCACTGGGATCCTCTGCTTTCCCTGGATCAGTATAGAGGACCATAGCAGGCTCTATATTGTCAATGGAAAGGGCACTCAGACAGCGAGGGTTATGAAGTTGGGGTTTCATGCAGCTCCATGATCTTGGGCTTGAGTCACTGTGAGCAGTGACTCCTTATTGTTTATGAGTAGAATCACGTCAGTGTACCAGTGGCGATGAAGAACTTAGGTTCCTTCATGTGTGGGAAGCTACAGTGGGCCTGGTAGGGGGACAAGGACACTATCACCACCCTTGGGTGGTCTGCCCCCTTGCTGGGCATTGGTGATGGCCTCACGCAAGAGATACCAAGTGTGTGCTGCTTCTGGGCCCCAGAAGTGCCAGACAAATGTTAAGGTTCACAATGGGACACAGAGCTTGGCGAGGTTCTGGGAATATGGGCTTGCATGGGTCAGGCCTTGGGGCGGCGATTGGGGCTTTATAAACTCGCAGTGTGAAGTCAGGCTCTCAGCATGTGGGCTTCTGTGTCAGCACCTGCCAGCTCTGCCTCCTGCAGACAGACCGGTGGCACAGAGAGAGTCTCAGTGCCCCACTGTGGTGAGGACGATGTGGGCTCAGGAGGGCCCCACGGGAGGGTTCCTGGGACCTGCAGCCTGCAGGGGAAGCAGCTCTCACAATGACTTTCCAGTCCTGTTGCCACCCGCTAGCACTTTGTACCCTCTCTAGTCACTTGGTTTACCTAACTTGAGCATGCCTGTGTGGGGGCAAGCGTTCACATGTGCGTATTTGTGTGTATGTGTGTGTGTGTGTGTGTGTGTGTGTGTGTGTGTGTGCATAAACGTGAAGGCACACACTGCCTGGCTCTCTTCTGAAAGCGTGGACAGTACCATCTCACTGTGGATGTTTTCTTTTCTGTCCATTCTTTTCCTGCTCACAAAGTGAGCTCCCGGATCTTATCACCGAATGAATGAACCCCAAATAAAGAAAACATGGGGCATGTGTGTTCTATCACCACAAGCTGAAATGAGGCGCTGGGCTGTGTCCTTGCCCCCATCTATGTGAGTGTTTTCTGCATTGTGCTGCTTAGACTCAAGGATGTGTAGAGATCAGTGAGAGTGCCTGCCAGGCAAGGGGGCACAGGCACTGAGGAGCCCTGCGGTGTGCACAGCCTTGAGGTATTCACACCCTTGGATGCAGTGCTTCTCTTCGATGGTCTAGCATCACAAAATAATTGGGTCAGAGTCTGTGAGTGTCACCGTCTCCTGCAAAGCTGGAAAGGCACAAAACATCCCTGGGCAGCAGGCTTGTTCAGCAGAGGATGCCAGGTCCGCAGCACAGATTCCCCAAAGCCAGCAAGGCAGTGTGCATTTGCCTTTATGGATGTAGAAAGACGCCCGTGGAGGATATTACCGCGCAGAAGGCAGGCATGGAGACTACGGGCTGTGCATCCCAGGTGGGGCCGCCGTAAAACTCTCTCTTCCTCAACACTCGAGCTCTCCAGGTCTGAAGAAGAATAATGGAAAATACAAAGATTAAAAACCTATTTACTGCTGTGTTAAGGGTGCCAGAGAACGAAATTGTCAGTAATTTTCTCTTCCTCATTCCTTTAGGTATCATCTTAGTTTTTTATTTTATGTTTTTTGCAGTCAATGCTTATTACTTTAATAACCATAAAAGTGTTATTTTTGTACTGAAAGTGATTCTCCTCTGCTCGGGGCTGAAGGTGGGGCCTTGCGGCTGGAACTCCCCTGCACTCATGAGGAGGATGGAAATATATTCATGGCCTTGCCCAAGCCCTGTGTGCTGGTGTGAGTGGGGTGCGTTTGTGTACACACTGAACTACTCTGGTCTCTGCCTTGCCTTTTTATTTCTTTCTTTCTTTTTTTTTGTCTTTTTGAGACAGGGTCTTGCTATGCAGTTGAGGCTGGCCTTGAGCTCACTTTTGTAGCCCAGGCTGGTCTCGAACTCACACCAATCCTCCTGCCTCAGCCTCCCGAGTGCTGGGATTACAGGCGTGAGCCACCACGCCTGGCTCACCTTTTTATTTCTTGATTTCTGTTTTTGTGGTGCTGAAGATTAAACCGCAAGGTCTCACGCACGCTGGGGATGTGCTCTGCTGCTGATAGCTATGGATTCACCTCAGGTCCCAGGATTTTCAAGCACTAAAAGAGAACCCCTTTTCTCATGGTTACTTGAAAGAGTAGCTGTTCCTCTCTCTGGTCCCATGGCCATGGAGTCATTGTGTGCTGTCCTCCTTTGTTTGGGCTGGGCTGCCCTGGCACCATTGCTCTGGCCTGAGCGGGCAGCCAGCTCTGTTCCTAGTGGTGGTGTAGGTCCTTGCTGGCTTGTACCCCTGTCTCATAGGAAAACAGGCTCAGAAAAGCATTAAGACTTGTGGCCAAGAATGCTTTTGCAGCAACCGCCAAAGCTTGTCATCTGGAGCCACCAAACCATCCCCAGGGCTTCTGAGCTTTAAGGACAACTGGACATCAGGTTCAGGCTTGGCACTGTTTCTGTCTCAGTGTTTCTTACTGCTGCTAACACAAAGAAGCTTTTACCTCTAGAATAAATTTTAGATTTACAGATGTATGCCAAGGACCACAGAGAGAGTTCCTGCGTGCCTGCCCCTCAGTGTCTCCTGTGATGAAAAAAGGTGGCTCAGCTCCACACTCAGTTAATCCTCACTCAGTTTTACCTGTTCTTCTTTGGTGTCTCAAGATGAAGCTTCTCTTGGTGGTGACAGTTTCTTAGGGTTTTCTTTGCTCTTGGTGGGCAGGCTTTTATGGTGTGTGACTGACTATCGCAGGGTGTTTCCCAGAGCATGTCTTTGGGAGCCTGTTGAGCTAAGGCACCTTCACAGCCTACTGCAGTGTGCCCTGTCTCTGTTGCCGTTCACTCTGGTCACCTAGCTGAGGACAGGTGTCAGCTCTCTCCAGCAATCTCTTTCGGTGTTGTATGCTTTAGGGAGAGGCCGGGTACACAGCCCCAGTTGAGAAATGAGAACCATGCTCCTTGTCTTACAGGAGGGAATAGGCGTGTTGAAGCATTTGGGATTTTTGACAAGGGTCACTTCTCTACATATATATGTATGTTCTACTTATCTGTCTGTCTGTCTGTCTGTCATCTATCATCTATCTACGTTTGTACTCAGAGAAAGGCCCTCTCTGTCCTGTAGGCCACTGGAGAGGTCAAGAGAATGAGGCTGCAGCTTAGATTAGCCGAGGGTAGACGGCACTGGAGCAATGGAGTTCTGGTGGTGGTGCCCAGCCTGAATTTGTCATGCTGCCTAGACCTGACCAGAAAGCTCCTCTTGCCTTGCCTCAGAGCCTTTGGCCCTGCAGTTCTCCACCAGCTCTTCCCACACGACCGCTTCCCTTCTTTTGTCCCCGCAGGGCCTTCTACTGCACCCTCCAGCCCCTCTTGGCTCAGCGTTCCTTCTTAGGCCTCACCCCAAGCTCTACGCCTTCATCCCTGCCTTCCTGACTGCTGCCCCAGGGGTCTGTGACTGGCGACTGGCACTGGCTCTCTGAGCAGTCCTAGTCAGGGTGGGAATGATCTGGGCTGCCAGCTGCCTCAGTGCAGACAAAAGGCTCACGTGTGTTCTCTGGGACTCTGGGTTTTGATTTCAGCCTCAAAAGTGTGAGCAGCCTTGGTTTGATCACAGCTGGGCAGGCAGCTTTATTATGCAAAGGGAAATTTGCTGAAGTTGCAGTTGGAACTGGGGAGGGAAAGGGAGTTCTTTGCTGTGGTTGAATCTCTGCGGTCCCCTCCCCCCAGTGCCCATGTAAGTGCTTCCAGAATCTGCTAGGCGTCTCCTGCCTCTTTGTTCTATGCCTGCTCTTCTGATTTCCTGAAAGGGATGCCAGGTATGCATACCTGCGGAGGTCCACTCTTCTGGGCAACAGTTCCTGAGATAAGAGAACTTGAGCTCACTTAAACAGCGCCCCCCCATGGCACCTCTCTGATGTCTAGATGGGAAATGGGACCGGCGCTGTCCCCAGTCAAGCTACTGAGTCTGTGGGTCTCTGCTGTGACAGCTGCAGTAGCCGTAACCAGATGCCTTGCCCTTCTAGTCCCAGCTCTGTTCCTGGTGGGCAGTGTGCCCTGGGTGAACCCCAAGATTGCTCTTAGCTGTTCGTTTCCCTAGCAACTGAGGATGGCACCTGTGCCACATGATGCTGGTGAACCCTAAACAAAGGCCACCACAGAAAGATTGCAGGCCTTACAGGGCACAGAGACCACACAGAGGCAGCTGCTCCCAGATCCCCTTAGAGGTATGGATCTGAGCCAGTCTTGTCCCCTGCCCCATGTGATACCACTCAGCGACCCCCAAGGCCATTCCCTTAGGAAGCAGAGAGGTGGCTGCCAGCCAGTGTGCCCTGGGCAGTAGCAGCAGCGGGCACCTGATTCTTGGCCATCAGAAGCAGCAGTAAAGGCTCACACTTCTGCTTTAATTCAGTGGTACATTTGGAAAGGTCGGAAGTATCTTCTTTCTGGGAAGCAAGAATAGAAAGAACGAGGTGAAGCCCCCTATGCAGGCAGAATCTGGTTCAGCCCCATATCCACCTTCTGCTGGTACAGGGCCCTGTGTCACAGGAGGACTCCAGGTCCTGTGGAGTGTAGGACAGAGGACAGACTCCTGTGGGTGAGAACAGCCCCCATTGCTCCGGGCAATAAGGCCTCAGCGAGGTGTACCCTGCGGCCGGCCCCAGGGCTGGGGCTTCTGCCACTGCCTACATCACTGGGAGTGAGTTACCATTCAGCCCAGGGCTGGCCACTGAGATGGGATGGCAAGCGCTCTAATTACCAAATGTCCTGCATGATTAACTAGGAAATTAATAGGCCAAATACTGCCTTTCCACCTGGCGAGCATCTCAGAATCCCATAAACAGGCTGAAACCCAAATGCCGAGGAATGGCTTGGCTCCATCCCCCATCCATCAGCCCTTGGCAATTTATGGCCTTTCCAGAGAGCCTCTACTGCTGCCAGGACCTCAATCAGCAAGGCAAAAACTGGGTCTCAGTGCCCACCTACTCCTTCACCATAAACGCCCAAGCCAGCTCTGTGTGCTGGGCCCAGGTCTTAGCCTCAGGAATGGGTTTGTGCAGGATGGGATTAGCTCCCAGCCCTGCCTCTCCATAACCTTCCTGGGTGTCACCTCCTACACTTTTGTTTCCCTATTGGTCCACAGGTGTCTCCTGAGGCCTAGAGCTAAGGGTGGTTGTCAACTTTTAGCACTAGCTGTCTCCTGCCTTGCCTGTGGGATAGGTGAGTCTGAGGCTTTGACTGTCCATCTCCTCCTTGTCCTGAGTGTCCCCTGAATAAGCCAGGCAGGAGCAGCGGCTCCCCATCTTCTTACCCTTTGGCTCACCTCTGCCAGGCATCAGGCCCTGGTTCACCTGCTCTGTCTCCAAAGTTCCAGCTGCCTGTGACCTGGGTGGGGACCCCTGGCTCACTTGAGCCCTTTTCCATTCCAGTCCCTGTTGCTTCCTTGCCCTGTCACCAGGCAGGTTTTGCCCTCTTGGTGTTTATTCTAGCATGGGCTCTGCGAGGAGGAATGGAGGGGAGAAAAATGAAGGATAGGACATAGGCATCCCGGCTGCCTGCAGGACAGAGCCTGAGATGTGACAGGGCTCACCTGGGAGGGCATGGTAGATCAGCCACCTGGTGCTGGCCTCAGATCTTGAAGGAGCACAAACATAGGCTCTCAGGTCACAGAGCAGGCATCTTGGCCCTGCCACCTTGCAGTGCTCCCCCCTTTAAATTTTTTTTAATTCATTTTAATGAGAAAAAAGATAAAATAGCAATGAAACAATTTCAAAACAGGTTAGTAGGATGGTTATAACAATTAATACATGCATATTATCATCTTCATAGTAGTTATTCAGAGGACAAGATGCAGACATTATCTCTTTTCTAAATAATATTAGTTAGTATAAACCTTTCTTCTCTCTCTCTTTTTTTTTTCAGTACTGAGGATTGAACTCAGGACCTTGCACTTGCCAGGCAAGTGCTTATTCTACTGAGCTATCACCCTGGCTCCTTTTTGGGGGACCAGCTCAGCCCACCCTTAGGGTGGGGCCGGTGTGGCATGTGGTGCCTGGGGTTGAGCTTCGGTCTCCTATGCCTGCCTACGCTTGCTTAAGCAGGTCCTTTAGACAGCTGAGCTAGCTCCCCATCCCAGCAGCATTCCCTTTAGGGGAATGATGAGATCACTGCACCCTGCGCTCGGGCCCACTGCACTCCTGAACCTCACCTCCAGCCTCCCTGCCTCCACCTCACAGGAGCGAGAGCTTTGTTGCTCAGCCAGCCTGAGCCTGCAATCTACTATCCCTGCCCATTCCCTGGGCTACCACTTAAAGTTGTCAAATCTTGGTGTCTGGTTTTAGTCACCTGCACTATACAAGGAGGTCTGCTTCCCTGAGAGCAGTAGCAGGGGGGCTTCTTCAGCACCTAAAACAACATCTAGAAGACCCAGGGTTGGAGGAATCCCTTCCTGGGGGACAGTCATTAGGGGTAGGGGACAGTGAGGCAATAGGTGAGATTGGCAGAGGAGTGCCAGGTGGGCTGGGACCAGCCCTGGAACAGCACTTCTGGAAGGGGAGCTGCAGAGTCCTACAGCAGCCATTCACTAAATGTGTCCCAAGGGCAGTGACTTGGGTTATTTGGAGGTCACTTGCTGTTGGGATGACTTCTAAGCATTTTGAGGGTTTAACTCATTTGTCCCTCTGGTAGTAGATTTGCAGCCCATGAGGCTCACTCCACTGTGGTTGGGGGGGGGCAGGGTGGAGGGCAGGCTGGGTGGGGGGACACTGGGGCTGCGGGAGGGTCTGATGTGTGCAGCAGGCTCCTCCACCCTGCCCAGCTGCGCCACCCTCTCGCCACCTCGCTAAACTCCATCGGGATTAATATTAAGTACAGTTAAAAAACATCAGGGCACAGAAAAGTGAGAATTAAGTAGAATTTAATATTCATCATGCCCCAGGAGAAAAAAGATTTCCTAAGTTTAGAACTAATACAAGGAACCAGGAGAGGAAATATGGACAGAACTGACTGCATAAAAATGAAAATTGCATGCCTGTCAAAATTAAACCACCAAACAAAAGGCCAAAAAAAAAGGCCTGGAAATATATTTGCAGCAAATGTGATAGACAGAGACTTAATTTCTTTATTAAAGAGCTTATAAGACTTTCTGTGAAGACATGGAAATGCATATGATGTGAAATTCAGATGTGTTTTTGAGAGAAGAGGTTGTTAAAATGATGAGGAAAATCCAGACCTTCCAAAGGAAGGAAGAACTCTTCTGATAAGGTGAGCATGGGGCCAGTCTGAGAGTGTGTCTTATTTATTTTTCCTTTGTATTTTCTTATAGAAGCATACTTTGACTTAAAAAAACAAGTGGTACAAGTCACTTAGTATTGCGCAATCCCCAACTACTACTATAAATATCAGTATTGGCCTCTCTTAATAATTGATGGCTATGCACGAGGTATTTTCTATATAACACCATCCCGCTTAACCCACACATTTCGTCCTCGCCTACCTGTCATTATTTGCATTTTCAAAATAAGCAAAGCAAAGGTAGAGGAAGTAAAGGACACACTCAGGGTGAGAGCTAGAGAGTGGGACAGTGGGGTTCGCTTATGAGACATCAGCCCTGAGCCCCCAAGGGTGGCCAAAGACGCAAAGTAGGGTCCTCCACGGGGCTCTGGCAGCCACAGCTCCTGCCTCTCTCCTGGGTCAACGTCCCGTGTGCGTGGGTGGCCGGAAGGATTCCCTGTCCTTTGGGAAGGGCAGCTCTTCCCATCCCATTTCCCTGCCTCATCCCCCTTTTATTGTAAAACAAAAAAGGCCACAGGCACTGCCAGAAGCTTTGGCATTTGAGGAGAGACGGGCAGCAGTCACCGTGCACTTGTTCCCCACGTGCACTACGTGCTTATTAGGAATAGGAAAACAAGTGTTCTTAGACTAATTGCCTAAACATCCTTGAACTTGACACAAGTTGGAAAAAATAACAGAGAAAAGATGCAAAAACATTCAGAAACGGCTGAGCACGTCTTCCTGAAAGGCACGTGCTACGTTTGGTGAATTCTCATTACAATTGCCTACGAATGCAGAGGTGTCCTTAGCCGAGCTGTCCACCTCGTCCTTGAAAGGCTTCCAGTGGAGACAGCCAAGGATGAAAGGACCAGAAAGAAGGCTGTTTGTTGTAGGAGCAGATGGCCCACTGCCCCCGGGGGTGCAGGGGCTGGGGCGAAAGCCCTCAGCCATGACTGGAGGGGGTTGCAGGAGGAGCCCAGGAAGCTGTCAGAGTGTGACAGGAGTTAGAGCACAGGGTTTAAGGCCCAGTGGGGTGGGGTTGGCCCTGTCCAGCAGCCAAGGAAGCCTACTTAAAGGAGGTGCTAAAGGCCCCTAGTTAAGAGGACTAAAATCTAGGAGCTGGGGAGATAGCTCAGTAGAATAAGCGCTTGCCTGGCAAGTCCAGGGTCCTGAGCTCAATCCCCAGTTCGGGGGAGTAGGGGAAGGGCTGAAATCCAGATGTCCAAGGAGATGTGAAAGTGGTTTTGTTGTAGGATTCAGGATGTCCACAGAAAAACAGAGGACTTAGAGAGGAGGAGAGCGGATAGCACACTTACAGCACCCAACATGGTAGTGCTGCCGTGGCCTTTGGCTTCTAGGAAATGGAAAGCGTGTCTGGGGGCTCCCAAAGTAGTTACCAAGAAACCCAGTGTCTCTGGGGAGCTGAAAAGAAAGGCTCGGCAATTAACCAAGGCAGAATCAGAGGGGACAGCGCTGCAGATAGGAGTAGAGGGCAGAAACCTGGATGTCTTCATCTTTTTGTAGCATTCTTCTATGGAGGTTATGGGTGTTCCCATTCTGTAGGTGAGAGAAGAGAGGATCAGGGGATAGAGCCCCAAACCCCACAACTTGTCCTGATCTGATCCCTGTGGCTCCTGGCCTGGCCCTGAGGCTGGGTTTACATTTACACTTGGGCTTGCCAGGCCCGAGGGAACAGGGATGGGTGCCTCCTTACTCAAGGCTCAAACCACAGGTCCCTGGTCTCTAACAGGCTGGGCTTGCTTCTGTCCAAGGGTCTGAAACCTAGAACTTTTGCACTGACAGATAATTGTACCTGACCCTGGGCCAGGCTTGGCTCTGGTTGTAGCCTAGTGGCCGTGTGCAGTAGGTACTTCATAAATGTGCCCTGAACAATCAGTCCCAGAGAACAAGTGCTCTTCACCTGGAGGAACTTTGGTGTGGAATGCCCTGACTTGAGGTGAAATTAACTCAAGCTACTGTTTCTAGGTCCAAAAATATTCACCTCAGTTCCTCTGATGTACCCCAAATCCTTCTGGTTTTCTCCCTTCATCTCGACCCAGACCTTCGACTCAACTCTTTGCAATTATTGCTTTGATACTTCAATTCAAATCAGACTGAGCCAATTCAATGTATTTGCATGCCCTTCCAATAGGTTCTTTATGTTCAATTCTATTTCATTTCTCCAGTCTGACCAAATTCAATTCTGTCAATCCATTTCAAGTGTCCTCAATCCAGTTTTATGGTTTTGACCCTATCCTGACCACTAATTCAACTTTGCTCCATTTTTCCCTTCTGTCTGTGCTGACTCACCTCCCTCGGGCCCCCTGCTCCGCCTGAGTTGTCCTTGCTTCAAGGATGATCTCATACTGTCCTGGTGTTTTCAGCACCTGTGCCCTGTGGGGCACAGCCCTCCCTGACTTGGGAGGACCAAGAGGTCCTATTAGGAGGATGACCTGCAGAAGAGAGGATGCATATACATCCACTTGCTCTAGAGAGAGCTGTCCCATGCCTGCCAAGAGAAAGATATTTTTGTTTTAGTCATTCTCTCTGTTGTAGAGAAAAGTACTGAGGTCCATCCGATCCCATTTCATCCATCCCATCCCATCCCATCCCATCCATCCATCTCATCTCATCTCATCCCATCCCATCCCATCCCATCCCATCCCATCCCATCCCATCCCATCCCATCCCATCCCAATCTATCTCATCCCATCCCATCCCTCTGCTTTCATGGAACATGATCAGGCCTCAAAACTGGGTTTTTAACAGTGAAACTTGAACTCAGTATCTACCTGAAAAAATGATACCCCATGGAGTGAATGAATTTTCCCAATAGTGTCAAGTGATTGATGTGCTCCAGGAAGTAGGCACACAGGGGCGAGGGAGGGAGCATTGATCATAGCCCAGTGCACTTAATGCCCATCGTGGAAGATGCCAGTTCATCCAAGCAAGGTGGGGGTGCCCCTAGCCCAGGCTGGTACTCTGGCCTGGGTTGGGTGGGGTCAAGAGATGCTTCCTGGTGATAGCGTGCTTGCATGGAGCAAGCACTGGTGGATGGTGCTGGATGGGCCAGTCATGGTCTGCCTTAGTCATCAGGGCATGACTGTCAACCAGTAGTAGTCACCTGCATGAACCCAAAGCTTCATGTTCCTGCCCATGTAACACAAAGTGACCCATGCCACCGCTGCAGGAACAGGCTTTTCTCTGAGCAGCTTTCACTGCTCCAGTTATCATACCTGTGTCCATCTGGCAAGTGACATCAGATGAGCTTCCTTGGCTCCAGTCACCCAAGCAATGACTCCTCAGACCTTCTGGACCTACTGACTTTAGCTGCTCTGGCTAAGCTTTCTACCCCCTGGGCTTGTCATCTCGGTTTTGCCTTCCTAGCTGAGTTTTGGTCTTCCAAAAGCAGTAAGACTTTGACGATTAGACATATGTGCTAAGAGGATCATCCAAAAAGTGGAAATGAGGGCTTACAGGCAAGCATTGGATAAAGGGAAGTGAAATGAGGGCAACACAGAGAAGGCGCTGAGGAGCTGGGGAGAATTGGGGTCCTACTTTTCCTATAAAAGGTGATGTAGACATAGCTGCAAGTACAGTTCCGTTTGCTCATCCTTTAGGAGAGATTTGGTCCCTTGAGGGGTCAAGCAAGGGTAAGTGATGTGCAGAAAGAGGGGGAAGAAAGGTATTTGAAGCACTGTCCATAGAGACAAAGTGCTGAAGTTCCAATTCCTCAGCTCTGGTGGGCTTGAAGGGGTAATGAAGGGCTCATCAGGTGATTGACAAAAAAGCAAGTCTTCAGCTTCCAGCAGTCCCTCCTCCTGAGCCAAGTCTAGCCTTAGTAGCAAGCCAGAAGATATCTATTTGCATACCTGCTCAGATCTTTCTTGGCATAAAGACACAACAGTCCCTAAACCCTGTCTTCCATTTGAGAGCACTCTGCTTGTGGATCCTCTTAGGGTTCATCAGTGTATTTTGCCTACTCATCCGCTCTGTGTTCTGCCTTCTCAAGCCCACACCCCAACTTCCCCTCGAATCCCATAATGCAGACAGTTGTGGTCCACTCTTGCTGGAGTTTTAGAGGTTCTATCATCTTCCTGCAGGTCGGCCTTGACCATTCTCTTGGTTTCCAGGAGCCCAACTTCCTGTCTTGAGCATTGAAATGGTAATGTCTGACCCTGGGGTTGTTGCATGGGATGAAACAGAGCCTGGTCCTGTTTGAGATCACATATATCTTGAGCTCTAAAAGGATGACAATTGATCCAGGAATGGAGACTTCATGGTAAGATTCCAGCAGTGAGACCAGACACTGCAGACCCAGGGAACTGATGTGCCTCTACTATCTCTTTTTGTGACTGTCTTGACTGTGTCCCTCAGATAGCACCTGTGTGACACAAGAGGCCAGGACAGAACCTCAGGTGGGTGTCTGCGCAGAGCTAACCCGGAGGCCTTGTGCCAGGGCTGCTGTTGCATTGCTATGGTGCCAGAACTCCAAGTACAGTGTTAGACCTGGAGTTCTACCTTATTCTTGCCCTGGACCTTGGATGTTGAGGCATCCCATTCTGCCTGATGGCTTTGCCTTGTGGGCCAGCAATCTGCTGTGCATGGCTGCCATCTGCAGTGCTGCTTCATGGGCTGTGATTTCGCTAGCCTGCCTGGCCTATGACTCATAAGAAATCAGGGCAAGGTGAGTTCTTCCAAGGATGATTCATCTCAGTTGAGCTGATCTCCAGACCATGCAAGAGGATAGCTTTTCATCTGGGAAAATTCACACTGGTAGGCAATTTCAAAACAAAGGATTCTGTAGAGCAAAGCAGGCCAAGAGTCACCCACCTGCACACACATCCCTCTCTGGGCACATGTGTCTGTGCCCCTGACTGAGGAGGCAGGGAACTTGTGGTAGGTGCTTACTTACAGCTCAGCCATTCACCGAGGCAGCATGCCAATGGCCCCAGAGTGTTCCATCCACTTTCTCCCTGGGAGGCTGGTGGGATTCTCTGGAGCTGGACCTCAGCACCTTGCTTCTGTGAACACCCCAGGTCTATGATGTACCACCTCTTCACAGACACAGGCATCCAATGAGCCATCTGTCAGCAGCCACATGGGCCAGCCCCCAGGCTGTGCTTTGTCCTGTGCAAAAACCCCAGGGGTCAGACATTGTCATTTCCAATGCTCAAGACAGGAGTCTGGGCTCCTGGAAGCCAGGGTCATTCTATAGGAACATGGTGGCACCTCTAAAGCTCCGTCAAGAGTGAGCCCGTGTTATGGGGATTGAGGAGAAGTTGGGGTGGGGACTTGGGAGCCCAGTACCCAGAGCAGATGTGTAGGCAAAACACACTGAGGTACCCTGAGAGGGAACAGAAGCAGGGGAGCTCTTAAATGGGACAAAATAAGACTTGCCTGACATCATGGTGCTGTACTAAAAGATAAGGAGTCTTGGGAACCTCTCAGGGGCAGCAAAAGATAAAAGGGAAGGTGTGAGAGCCCCTTTAGAGTCCCAGCCCTGAAATTGATTAGAGCTAACTTCTTTGGTCTCCCAGAACTTGAGTCTTTCTTCTCAATCCAACTGTGCAGTGGTATGAGAGCTGCCAATCTTTGCTTGGCCCTACACACTGCCCATAGCTGATTGGGACAGAGACAACAACCCGATTTAATCTGGGCCAATCATAGTGCTTCTCAGGAATTTCCAGTTACTAAAATGAGACTCTGGACTCTGGTTTGAACTTCAGTGTGAGCTGCAGCCCTCATTTTTTGAAGAGGTTAAACTCAGGGAGGAGAGTGTATTTCCATGGGCTGTGCTTATGAGCTCCCACTACTGGTTGGGGTGCTACATATTCTTCCTTGGAGGCTCCCTGTCACCCAGTTCCAGGTCCTGCGCTGTTGTGCTCTACTGAGCTGTAGCGTGTTAGACAGGTGTCCCTTCCCACTGCTTCCTGCAGTTTTCCTATTGCTCCTTCACACACTTGCAGGGACAGCACCTGCCCCTCCCTGAGTATGTACTTATTACTCACAATCCGAGCAGATGAATGCTGGCCTTGCCGGGGGCTGGCTGAATAGCTGTCCTTGGTGTGGTGAGCCAATAAATCCTCTTTCTGTCTCAATTTGAGTGTGCTGTGTTTCTAGCACTTGTAACAAGAAGCCTGAGAAACAGGACATCTGTGGCCTTCGGATAGTCCATCTCCTCAGCCCTGGGCATCTGGTTTTATACCTGTAAAGGGAGAAGAAGCGGTAGAGCCACTCAGAGATGGTGGGGACTCGATGCTTGCCTGCCTCTCGCCAAGCTTAAGGAGCCCAGGGTGGGCATTTAGGGCTCTGAGATCTGGGCCACCCCTCCCTAGCACAGAGAGAGAACAGGGAAGATCTCAGCCTTCCCTAGCATCTGTCTTGCCATCTGGAAGTGTAGACTCCAGGAAGCCAGCCTCTGACCCCCACAGTGAGCGGCTCTAATAGTCCAGATAGATACTCTTCCTGCTCAACGTGCATGGAGCACCCACAGAATGTCTAGCGATGCATTCTGTGGTGTCCCAGGGAGGCTGAGCTCTTCTGGAGATGCTGCTGCTGATGGTTAGGGGGGCTCTTGGGCTTCCCCAAGTTGCCTAGCATATTTGCGTTCCCCTTAGAGAGAAAACCATGGTTGGCCCAATTGCTTAGGCTGTGCTCGGGCCCTTCTGTAACTTCCCGGCAATGCTCATGAACCTCTATGATGTCGCAGCCTGTCTGTCCCCTGAGATGCCATCTGGATAGCAGAGAGGATAACAGGCCAGAGGAGTGAGTTTGCGTGTTGGATGTCACACAGAAAATTGGCAGGAGAAGGCAAGGCGTGGGTTGGAGGTCGGCTCCAAGTCTCAGCACACGCATTCGTCTTGGTCTGACCACCTTCAGGGAGCTGCCCGCCACCGCCACCCATGAGATAGCTGGGGCAGAGCGAGGGTTGACCTGGGAAACCCCACCTGTGCTGCTAGGCCACGTGCTGGTGTATGCAGGAGTGACATAGCTAATTTCCCGTACGCCGTCTGAACTGAGTGCCCGTTGATGAGGATGATGGTTTTTTTAAACTTTAAATTAGAAATTACATTTTCCCTGAACAAAATAGAAATGAGAAATTCAATGAATCTGGTTTGAAAGGGGCTGGAACCAGGGAGGATGTGTCTGCTAGATGCTCTTGAACTAAGAGTCTGGGGCCTGCTGTGCTCACAGAGGTCGAGCCCAGGTCCTGGCTCCCAGTGCTCTGCACCGTGGCCTGTGGCTTACGCTGGGTACAGTCAGGCAGGTAGACTCTGACCACAGCACTTTGGTGTGGGTGAGAATCTGGCCATGGCTGGAGTCTCTCTGCCCTTCCCCGGGAAAGGGATTGTTCTTCTTCCCCTGGGGAATCACCGGAGAACATGAGGATGTCGCAAATACCCAGGCTGACCTTGGGCTCCCAGGAGCAGCTGCCGTCTCACTGTCATTTTCACCAGCACCTGTAGCTGGGGCAGAGGGTAGAGCAGGCTGGCTTTGTCCCCAGGAAAGCACTGGTGCATAGAGCTACAGAGGCAAGAGCAAGGCTTTCCAGGGGCAGAAGCACTGCAGAGTGGGGAGGAACGGCACACCCTGTGAGGTTGCTCTCCCAGGTATGGAGGGTCCTCCTTCCATGGTGGTACTGGCTTGGCTTCCACACAGTCTGCCGTGCTGAGTGTGTTGCCAGAGTGGGTTCCAGCATCATCCTCCCCTGGAGGCACCCAAAGATCCTTTCCGCGTCATCATTCCATTCTATAGTTGGCGAAACTGAAGACCAGTGATTAGACTGGAGGTGCTGGGTAGTGAGGAGGTCTGGGGGAGAGAGGACCCTTCCTGTGCCATCACCAGGGGGCTGCAGGAGTGGGGCTGACTGTAGGGGGCCAGAAGGCTGCAGCAGGCTTTCCCAGTGGGGCCCAGCTCCTGCGCAAAGGCCTGAGGACCCCTCCTCACCATGGCCAGTCGTGACTGCAGAGTGACTACTCCAGGGAAAGCTACTACTAGCTCTGGCTGTGTTTTCCTTCTTTAATCACAGCCTCCTGCTGGTAGGGCTGGTTGTCAGGCCACACGAGCCACCATGATACAGTACATAGGTAGCTATCTCTTCTCTTCTGTTTTTCCTCTAGGAGTGGTTTCATTTGCATAGTCTTGATCCACCACAGGCCTCTCTTATGGAAGCATGCGGAGTGGAACGTGAAGGGGTACCTGGTCCGTGCTTGGCAATGCCCAGCCCTGCCTGGGAAGCCAGTCACAACATCCTGCCACCCCTTGGCTGCTGCAGTCTCTGGGTGGAGCATACCCCATCACCCCCCTGCCCAGAGGATCCCCAATCTGCCCCACCCTGCCCCTCTGTGCTCACCTGCAGGCCATTTTCATGCCCTGTATGCCAGAGTTCTACCTGTCCTCCTTGCCTGCCTTGAGATGTAGGCCTGGTTGGTGCAGAGCAGAAGGTTCTAGAAACTTTCCAGCTTCCTAGGAGCAAGGCGGGCACAGATCTTGGTTTCCAGGGATCTACTCATGGTGGTGCCATCCTCCTGCCTCCTACCACTGCCAACGTGGCTGCCCAGAGCTGTGGGAGTCTCCCTCGTGGCCTAAGCTCTGTGCTCTGCTCTGCACTGCATGGCCCTCCTGGCGCCCCAGAAGGCCAGAGGAGCCTCTCTGTCCAGCCCTTGGCTTCGCTCTGTGATGGCTGTGGTCTTGTCCTGCTGGCAGCATGGGGATTACAGGAGGCAGCCCCCACGGCTTCCCTTAACTGCAGATGGTGCAGAGAGATTTCATTAACGGGACCGCTCACTTTGCTCCCAGCTTGTGATTTTATCTCTGCACAGAAAGCTTTCCTGCCCACTGGCCTTAGATATGTGCAGGTATCACACGGGCCTTGTCTATCAGCTCTGACAGCACCACATGCTCCCTATATCCTGGCACTGGCAGCAGAGTGTTGATTGGAAGTGAGGGCGATTTACAGAGGTACGGAGGCATGCCCAGTGCACATCAGCTGCCTACAGAATCCTAGCTGGCCCTGAGGGTCTTCCTCCTGGACCTCCAGCCCTGCAGCTACAGAAGGTCCCTGTGTCCCTTCCCAGAGCCAGCCGTGGGGTCAGGGCTGTGACCTAACGTCGGAGGAACACTTGCTGCATCTGCCTGACCTCGAGCTTGACAGTTTCCTCCCCAGGGACCACTGCTTTGGGGAGTCAGCCTGGATGCCTCTATGTGGCACCTTGAGCTCTCCGGTATTGGTGACACTGCGTCCCCCACAGAGCTACACTCCACTTCCAGGGATTTGCCAATTTGTTAAACACCAGTGGCTTGGGGTGGTCTGGGAGTGTGGACACCATGGAAACTGCTCGGCCACAAGGTAGAACTCTGCTCTTCTTTCCTCTGGTGCCCTGCTCTGTCTTTGTCCTTCTTGGTTCCCTAGCTAAGGACAGGCAAGATTCTTGTCCAAGGCCACCAGTACTCCCTCCCCTCCCTGACGTCTGGGCCCTGGAGCACCTCTCCTGGGAGCTCTGCTCTTCAGCGATCCACACTGCCTCGTAGCCAAGCCCAGAGAAGATGGCCTGACTCGAGGTCCCTCCTGTCAGGGTCTCTGTGCTCTCTCAGCTTCCACAGCTTCACCCCACGCCTAAGAGGAAGCAGGTTCTGTGCTCTGGTGCCTGGCAGGAGTTTTTTTACTTCCCTGTCTCCTTCCCTGGACGGTCCTGGGGCTTGGGCTCAATCTCCTCACCTGACAGGCAAGCCCTGCTCCAGCCGTCGCAGTCCTTTACAGCCATGGGCCATCTCCCTATTTGGCAGAGACTGAGTCACTTTAGGGTATGGATGATGGTCTCCTGTCTGGCTTTATGTGAGGTAACAAATAACTGGAGGGCAGATGACAAACTGTCTGGTGAGAAGTATAAAGAAAACTAAGCACCTCTGGCCAGGGTTATTTGTCTAGACATCCAGGAAGGGACGCTGGGTCCCTATGCAGAGGTGAGGTTCAGGGAAAGAGCCACCGGCTGGTACGGCATCCGGTGCTGCTGGAGCCATGACACATCAAATTGGCCCGCACTTGGGTTGTCCCTGGGTCCCAGGCCCTGAGCTCCTGGCCTGGCAATACACTGCCCAGGAACATCAGGACTGGTAGAGACACCCAAAGAACACATGACCAGATTTTCCCCTCTGCTAGAATCCCAGAAAACTGCCATAACATAAAGTGACCTTTGGAGTTGGGGTGTAGATGCTTGCAGGCTACAGGGTGCCAAATGGTGTGCTTCTATTGAGCTTCTTTCTCCTCTCACCATAAGGACAGGGAGGCCCAGTACAGGGCTGTCATAAGACCAGGCATGGCAAAGGCTGGGGGATAAGGGAGATAGCCATCATAATCAGGGTGCCCACCTTGGGACTGTCTATCTGCATACTGGACACTCACTGAGTGGCCAGGCTCCTTCGTAAGCACTGCACAGCTGATGTTCCTCTAGGATCAGGGATTCCTCCTATCAGATCTGCTTGCATGAGAGGAAGAGAGACAGGGGTCTTGCCCAGCAGTGAGACACAAAGTCCCTCATCCTGCCTGGGCTGGGAGCTGCTCACAGTGGCCAAGCTCTGCATGCGTGCTCTGTGCCAGTCTGCTGTCAGGATGGGGCAAGCAGCAGCTTTGCTGAGCCTGTAGGCTTCTTCCTGGACTGCAAAAGCTCTGTGAGTGACAGAGGTTCAGGCCCATCTTCAGAGAGTTTAATGTGGTTTAGCTGGGAAGCTTGGATCCAGAGAAGCTAAGAGAGGTCCTGTGTACTCTTTCATGTGCTCTGGAGGACACTGTCCACATAGCAAGGAGGAAGATCAGTCTGGGCTCTTAGGCTCAGCTTAGTTGTCCTGGAGGGAAAGTGGCCAGGATCTTGCATATCTCAGTTATCAGGCTCCATTTATATCCCCGTGAGACAGAGGACACTACCTCCTGAGAGCCCCTGGCCATCCGTGGGGCAAGAGAAACAAAGGCACAACTGTAAGGAAGTGACGGCCCAGTAGAGACAGGTATCAGAGTGCCAGAGGCAGGGCTCCGGCAAGGCTCAGTGTTTGCTCAGGGTCAGGGCTTAGAGTACAGCCTGGGTCCTGGGCCAGCAACCAACTGGGGCCAGGGCTCAGAGTAGGACTTGGGTTAGAGCTCCACTTGTGATCACAGTCAGGGTTCACAGTGTCTCATGGGTCAGGGTCCAGCCACTATCTCTGTCTGCTCCCCAGAGGGTTAGAAAAGAAGAGGTGAACCAGGGACTGCCTCTGCACTGGTGTCCGCCTCCAGGTCTCTGCCCTCTGGGGAGCAGAAAAGAAACTCATCTCCATCGCTATCCATATCTCTTGGATTTAGGCCCCACTAGAGTGATGCAATCAGGCCCCACCCTCCTCTTCCTCTCTCACTTCAGATCCATAGAGTCCTAGGGGGCAAACGAGCAGAAATGCAGTGGAGGCCCTGGGTCTGTGCCAGCAGGACACACAGAGTGTTCCTATGGTGCCAGCATGCCAGTCTCAACATGCCCTCTGCTCTCACCCCATAAATATGCAGCTTTTAAAATTTAATAAAAAGCATAACAATTATAAAAGCTATTTACCCAGCTACATCCATCACAGGCCATGGCATGTTTATGCCTGAACACCTGATTTCGGCTTGTAAGTCACTTTTATACCCTCTTTAGGTGCTAACAACTCCCAGAAGCCGGAGGTCTGTTCAAGGGCAGGAGGTTGCCTCCCCTAGCCCAGAGAGTCCCATTGCCTCTAGAGAAGCTTGTAGCCCCCAGGATTAGGCCTAGAGACCCTAACCTCTGGCCTGTCTCACTGGGCAGTGGACAATCAGACCTCATCTTGCTCTGGAGGCCTCCCCAGACTCTCCCCAGCCCAGGCAGAGAACTCCTCTGCCTTCCCAAGCACCAGCAGGGAAAGCATCTGGGCTTCTCACCCTCTGCAGCAGAGACGGGGCCTGCCACACACAGACCTGTCTTGGTGGCCTGGGGCCCCAGGGAATCAGGTGCCTGTCTTCTTGTAATACTAGAGTCCCTGTAGGAAGAGGAGGGGTCCTCCCAGGCTTCCATCGGGGCCCTGTCACCTATATGCCAGGATTTCTTGCTGATGAGAGGGGTACTCAGGGTCAAGAAGACATCATGAAAGTTTGGGGATAACAGGACACAGTGGTCACAAGGTATAAGAGGAGGTAGACTGGAGGGGAATAGTGTCCAGGGTACACAATTGACTTGTCCATCTGTTCTAACCCCACCTGGATGAGTGCTGGCTTGTGGACCTCTGAGAGCTTCAATTTCCTTAGTGATGTGAGAGGACCAATGTGAGCTTGGGTGAGCCGGTGTGAGGTAGTAGCAGCACGCTCAGAGCCGGCACTCCGTCTGTGCCCTGCCTTTATCTGTTGAAATCCATCGATCAGGTTTGACTGGGGATGTGTGCAGACTAGGACATGAGACCCAGCTGGATGCAAGTCCCACCTCTACCACTGTGTGTAAGGTTGGACAGATCACTGGGTGTTTTATGCTTCCGGTTTCTTAGGCAACCCTTGTGCCATGGTAAACACCTTACAGAGCTGGCAAGGTATTCTTGAATGTATATATGGTTTCTAGAGCTAAAGCAATCAGCTGGACTACTATAAAATGCTTATCTATCCGGGAGAGAAAAAGATTATCTGCAGAGTTTTGTCCCTAGTTGCTGGATTCTAAATTCTTCTAATATATAGGCTGTAGATACAGCATAGGATAGAGGCCCCACCCTGCTCTGGTAGCGTGAGGTGGCAAATTCTAGATGGTCTCTGTCCCTAGCAGGCCCATAGTGCTCCTCCTAGGAGGGTCACATGGTGGGGAGACACTGTATAAGCTGGGTGGCAGGGTGCCTGCCCTGCGGCAGGGCTCACATAGCCAGGGAGGCTGACTGGTAAGTGAGTGCCTGCTGTGTACAAAGTGACCAGCTAAGCTGTGCACAGTTCCTTCTGCTTAATCCTCCAAGCTTCACGCTGGAGCTTTTTCCAAACATTTCATACACATTTCCCACTTCATCTATTCGCAACAGTGAGTTTCTGTGGTAAATTACAGAAACTCAAAGCAGCAGTAGCCTTAATAAGAGAGAAGCTTATTTCTTCCTTTCTAGAAGGACTAGGGACAGGTAACCCTGGCTTGAGACAGTGGCTCTGCTCCACTGAGATCTCAGGGACCAGACTTCTTCAGTCTTCTTCGTCACTGAGCAGGGCTTCTGGCCCCAAAGCCACTGATGGAACAGTAGTAGTGCTTCTTCCCTGATGTCAGCATCTAGGGCACAGAAAGGGGAGGGGTGAGTCGAGAGGGGCAACCGAAAGCTCCGTGGGGTCCCTTGAGCTGCCCCTGGGATTCTGATCACATATTACTAGCCAGCAGTTTTGTCACATGGTTCCATCTAGCTGCAAGGAAAGCTGGGATATGTAGTCTTCTTCTGACTGTGTGTCTCACTGGGCGGTGAATTCAAGAAAGGTGTGGTAGCACACTCCTGTAGTCTTAGCTACTCGGGAGGCTGAGGCAGAAGGATCACAAGTTCCAGCCCAGGTGAGTTCATGAGACCTCGTCTCAAGGTGGGGAGGCTGGGCATTGCCCAGTGACAGAATGTGGGCCTGGTTTCATTGCCTGCACACTGAAAATAGAAGGAAAGAAAAGAACAGGCGCTATAGGAAAACCAGTCATCTCAAATGTGCCAACATCTAACTGTGCTGGCAGCTCAGCCAAGGAAGCTGTCCCCGAACTGAAAGCAGGCACTCCAGTCACAGAACAGCTGGCATTTGGGGCGGGGCAGCTCTCTTCCCTGGGGTGGAGGTGTTTGATCCTCATGGGCACCATGAAACGTCAACATCGAGCAGCATCCCTGGCTTCAGCCCACTCCAACGCCACCTCTTAGATACCAGCATCTTTCACTGCTCATAATCAAAATCTGCAAAATTCCCTGGCAGCTGGAGGGAGAGGCAAATGGTTCAAGGTAAGAACCTCAGCTATAGAGCAAACACAGAAACAGGATCAAGGGAGCAGAAAGGCCTTTTGAGTAAACAGTCAAGAACGCAAGAGGACCTGTCCCATGCTCACTGCCTTCTGCCTGTCCTTTCCTGCTAATGTCCTTGGTACCTGTTTGGTACCAGCATTCAGCATGTCCTCACATACTGCCAGCCACACGCAGGCAGTGGGCTTAGTTTGCCCCATGACCCATGTGGACCTGGAGTGGACACTGTTAAGCTGTAGCACTAAACCCACACCAGGAGCAGGACATTGAGAACCAAGTAGAACTGAATATCAAGCTTTAAAAGGGGAGATCATCTTTAGACGCGGAATCATGGTTGAAATCACATAAGGAACGACAACTGCCTGAATTATAGAAAACCCAGACACTTCTGTATGCCAGCAAAAGTGCTAAAAACAAATGTGAAATGCAGCTGCCACATAGAAAAATAGTTCTCTGCAGACACAGTGTCCTAAGGGTTAACATCTTCATGGTGTAACAAGTTTCTAAAAAGTCCTAAGTAACACACATACAACCTCAAATGGATTACTGGCCAAAATACATGGCATCCCAATCCACAGAAACCATAAATATAATTAGGAAGCGAACTTGGAGAAAGCATCTTCCCTCACTAGTAATAAAGGAAATGCACATTAAGACAAAGTACTGATTCTTGTTAACGTTGGGAGCGGACATTACAGCTTGGCAATGTCCGATCTGTGCTTTTGGGCTGCAAACTGCAGGCTCACAGCTGTGCTGGGGGTGGGCAGGGACCACCCCAGGAGCAGGCAATTGGTGACATGCATCACGTTTGTACAAATGCTCCCTGAGACTGGCAAGTTAATTGCTAGGATACTGTCCTAAGGAAGTAATCCTAAATACAAAAATACATATTTGTAGCAAAATAATTAGAAACAACCTAAGTGTTCAAACATGGGGGAATGTTTAAGTAAGCTGTGGTGTATCCACTTGAAAGAATATTACAGCCATTAAAAAATAATGTTTGCTAAGAGTCTGTACAGAGAATGCTTGCAGGGAACAAAAAAACATGATTCCAACAGGTAATATGGTACAACCCCAACACAACAATGTGAAATAAAATATCTGTACCATATTAAAAAAGGCTGTGAAACAAAATGCATTAAAAATAATGAAAGGACCAGCCTCTGAATTTTCACCAGGGCTGTTTTTGTGTAGAGGGGCGTAGGAAAAGCTTCCTTTATTTTACTTAGTCTTTGTTATTTTCTGAATTTGCCTGTACCAGGATTGTTTTACTTTTTATAAGACAAGACAGACGTATATTTTGCAAAAGCCCGGCTAGCAGCAAAACAAATGGCGGTGTTGGATGATTGCTACAGGAACCAGGGTTCCTCCACGATTCCTAAGTTGAGAAAAATAAGTGACAGTAGAGAGGAAATCAGGTGAGCAGGCAGCATTCTGCCTCCACCCCACCCTGCGTAGCAACTCCATCCTGAGTTGGGCAGGCCAGGCAGGTGTGAACATGCTTAATAAATCCAAGCAGGGAAGAAGGTGTTGGCCTCCAGGGACAACATGGGCAGAGCACACCAGTCACACTCACGGGCACGTGTGGAGTCACATATGTGTGCTGTAAACTTGATGGATGCTTGTGTAAAAGGCACTTCCCCTGGCGCCAGCCTGGGAGAGAGGTAAGATTTTACATTAACAACACAGCAGCTGTCCTGGGCTTCAGACTCTAATAGTCACATCTGGACAGTCACTAGGAATCCCCTTTGTGCCTCTGGTCCCAGCTTAATTATTAGTCATGTCTCAGTTTGGGTGAGGATTTGCAAGGTCACCTTGCCCCGCCTGCTCTCTATACGTGGTGGGCAGCCCCAGCCTCACACAGGCCCAGATGCTCTGATCCCTGCTCAGAATCCAGAAACAACCAATAGTCTGCAGGCCCGCTGCACAACCAAAGTCCACTGAGAGCAAGCTGCATGTTACAAGAGGCCCAGGGCTGCCTGAGTATGTGCTGTTTCCTGGATGGTAGGCTATCACTCAGAGGCTCTCAGGGATGTCATGGTTCATCAGAGGCGGTGGGTGCACCAGGACACCAGGCCTCTGCACAGGCGGCCTGGGACCTGCAGGAAGCTGGGCTCAGCTGACGATCACAGGCAGGGGCAGGGCCGCTGCAGTGGGCCTTTCCCACTGCCCAGAAGTGGACCCACTGCCACTTCTACCACTACCAACCCCTGGCACTCAGGGTGCGGTGGGGCCACCACATGGGGATTTTGTGTCTGGGCTGAGAACATACAGATGGAACCAACTTGAAGTTCATGAGGTGTGAATTGCTTCTGGATCACACCAGTGACCCAGTGACACCTTAAGCTTCCTACAGAGCGGAGCATGACATGAAGGTTATGGCCGTAGATGTGGGGTTGGAAAAGTGAGAGACAGATGGTCCCCTGGAGCCTCTGAAGAAGCCATCCCTGTCTATAGTTGCATTTTAGACTGCAGATCTCCAGAACTGTGAAGGAATCGATGTGTTGTTTTTAAAGCCACAACACAACTGAATTTATGGTTGTCTTGAGAGGGAGCTAGGTAGGTAGGGAGGGAGGGAGGTAGGTAGGTGATAAGTGATAGATAATAGATGACTGATGAATGAGATGCAGATAGAGATGTTAGATATAGATAAAATGTACTTTGCACAAGCACACGTATGTTTGTATTCCTACATCAGGCTGTGGCTTTAGGACAGTCACATGGAGGATATCCCACCCTCTTGCCTTCACTTTGCTTTGCCATAGGCTGGGATCTGTGTTCCCTCTCTTTGAATTTGTGACCACAGGCCTGATCCCAGTCACAGAGGCACTGTGTGACATTGGAGCATGTCTTGTAAGGTCATGGGACTTGGCCTGGTCCTCTGGGCCACTGCCCTGGGAGACCAGGCTACCTAGGAAGCGGCTCAGTGCCAATGTCCAACCATGGAGAGGCAGGTCTTCAGGGACCCCCATCCCTAAGGACTGTCCCTGCTAGGGCTCAGTGGGGCAGACCTGAGTTGTCACCAAGCCTTGTCCAAATTGCAGATTTTTTTTTTTAGCAAGATGGATGTTTTCGTTGGTTCAAGCCACTAAGCTTTATGGTTGTCTACCCAACAATGGGCAACTGAAACTATTGTGCAGCTCTCCTCACCCAGGAAGCCTGATACCATGGCACCCACACATGAGGAGAACCCCCAGAGCTGATGTCCAAAGCTCCCTCGCCACCCAGGAGCCAGGGGTCCTGGGTAGGGAGCCACAGGAGACACCTGGAGCATTGTGTGTGGGGGAAAAAAGGCATGCTCACAGGGTAGAGAACAGATTGGTCCACAGAGGCTGGCCTGAGAACGCTGTTGTTTTGAGTTTAAAATGTCCTTCCCGCATCGAAAGCTAATGCAGTCATGTGCAGAGGCGGGCTCTAGGAAGTGATCCATCGTGACAGTGCTGATCACTAATGAGTTCGTTGTGGGTTGGGTTATTAAGAGGTGGGGACTGGGCTGGCCAGATAGCTCAGCAGATTGAAGTGCCAGCATTCAGACTCCAACATACCATGCGGGCCCCGCCCCTGGGGTGTACTGAGATGGTGACTGAGACTGGGCGTGTAGCGCGCGCCTGTAATCCCAGCACTTGGGAGGCAGAAAACAGGAAGATCACTATGAGTCCAAGCTGCACAGTGAGACCCTGTAGACCTTGTATGAAATACATTAAAAAAAATGTACAAAGGAAGCAGGGACTGGTCAAAGGGAACCAGTCAGGGGCTAGGACCGTGGGGAGCCTATCAGACCTCCCCTCCTCCTCTGGCTTTTTCTCACTCTCTGCTTGCTGGCTGCAAGGCTGAGGGCAGATTTCTTCCATCCACCTTGCCCTTCTACTGTGGAGTTCCTGCTTTATCACAACCTAAAGGCAACGGAGTCAGCCCGCCAGGGACTGAGAGCTCCGAAGCCGCGAGCCAGAATAACACTTTTCACCCCTCAATGGACTTCACATGAATTTTGTCACAGAAACAGAGCTGGCTGTTACGGTTTGCACCTAGATGTCCCCCCCAGAGCTTCATGTGGTCACGTGGCTTTATTGGAGGTGACTGAATCTAGAGTGTGTGACTGATTCATAATCCAACGCTAGGATTAAGGGTGCGGTGATTAAGGGTGGGTGACTGCTGGATCAGTCCACTGAATGGACTGGCAGCATCTAATCCCAGTAGATATTATACAATATAAAGGACAGAAAGAGCCCTCTCTCTTTGTTGCTTTTGATGTCTGCTACCCCCTCTATCATGTTCCAGGTCTCCAGGTTCCACTCCCTGCTCTAGGGACCATGCATGCCTGACAGCTTTTGGAAGTCCTGGCCCAAAGACCTTCCCAGGTGCAGGTACCACTGGCTTGGGAGTGGGTAGCAGCCCTGGGTAAGCCTGGCACATTCTGGCATCTTGTCATCCCTGCCTCTCTAGGGCAGGTGCAGGCAACAGAGGCAGCAGCTTGGGCAATGCCCGCCACTGGGCAGGCCTGAGTCTACCAAGGACCCTATGGCCACCTGACAGGCCCCAGACCTCTGTTCTTATCCTACACCATCACTTCCCCATCACCCTTGTGAAAGGGTATGGGCAGAGGTGCCAGAAGTCCTGGATGTGAGGGCTACCTCTGCCCTATGGCAACTGTGGGGTGCCAAGAGGGAGCCTTGGATTCCTGCTTCTCAAACGGGACCATGGTCCTGATGGCCTGGGCAGCCTTGGGTCCTGATGACCTGGGCAGCCTTGGGCCCTGATGACCTGGGCAGCCTTGGGTCCTGATGACCTGGGCAGCCTTGGGTCCTGATGACCTAGGCAGCCTTGGGCCCTGTTGGCCTGGGCAGCCTTGGGTCCTGATGACCTGAGCAGCCTTGGGTCCTGATGACCTGGGCAGCCTTGGGTCCTGATGACCTGGGCAGCCTTGGGCCCTGATGGCCTGGGCAGCCTTGGGTGCTATGAGGCTGGGAACGACCCCAGGGCTGGGGAGTCACAGGCCATGAGTCTCGTGAGGACACAAGTTGAGGGTACAGTGCCTTCCTGCATGGAAGTCCCCTTGACCAGGGAACAGACCAGATGCCAGCAACCAAGGGGCTTCTCTGGGGCAGGGCTTATCCTGCCTCTGAAGGCTCTGTTAACCTGAGTGGAAGAGCCCATTTTCTCAAACTTCCTGCCCAGAACACCTGTCCTCTTTTTTCCCTCCAGCGAGGGAGGAGCCAGGTGCACAAGACCGGGCACAGCTTAACCTCTCTTTATCATGTGGTGGAGCTCTGGCCACACCTGACAGCTGCACACCTTGTGTGTGTGTGTGCGTGTGTGTGTGTGTGTGTGTGTGTGTCGGGGGGTGGGTGCTTGGCCAGGGCTCCAGCTCTGGGACTTGGTGTGGAAGCCGTGCTGCCGACCACAAGGCCATGGAGAGTGCCTGTGGCCAGAGCCCTGGTGCGCTACCATGTGCACATAGGGTCCTGGGGTCACAGTAGGAAGAGGAAGCCCGTTCTGCCTCAGCATTTGGGAGCCAGGTGCCCATTAGTCCTTTCTGCTCCTCAGCGACAGAGGACCCTAGAGCCAGAGGCTTCATGCTGGCCATGGCAGGCCGGTCACCTTCACAGACATGCGGACTGGCATTCAAAGTCCTGGCTGTCCTCTCTCGCATGCTTATCAGGGAGAAGCCAGTCTCCAAACCTTGCCAGTATTTGGCCTCTGCAATGTATGTGTTAGGTAGGTACAGCCCCCAGCTGTGCCATTAGATACTGGCCTGCATGTTTCCAGGGAAGAGTCTTATAGATGCAGTTAATGTCTACCCCGTTATCTTTCTCTGTCTGGTGGGCCTCACCTGATCAGTGGAAGGCCCGATGGGCAGGACTGAGAGTGCCTGAGGAGGATGAAATTCTGCCTCTGCCTGCAGCATCAGTGGCTGTGTCTGGGCCCTGCTTGCTGCCCACTGCCTGCTACCAACTACCCATTCCCTTCTGCCTGCCTGTCTGACAGACCTGCGCTAAGCCACTTCCCAGCAATATGGAACCCACCTCTCAGGACATGCACGTAACCTGCCAGCTCATGGTCTCTGGAGAGCTCTGCTGCTGCAGTCACAGGGCACCCCCAGCTTCATGCCATTCAGATGGCCACCAGCTTAAAGGATTTTGCGGTCCAGGGACAGCAGTGGCCACACTGTCAGCTCAGTAGTCACTGCATGAACCTGGCCAAACAGCCGCACTGAGGGAGGCTGGCATGTGTTCAAGCTGTCCAAGAAGGTGAGCAGTTCACTGCAGCTCCAGGTGAAGACTCCGAGTCAATGCACGCATAGCTATTCTCTCCTGGACCGGGGTACCTGCAGTGGGGGCTGGCAGGGCTCAGCTGGGTCTGCTCAAGTCTCACGTGCTATGAAGGAGGTATCTGTGGACTTTGAGACTCACTTCCCAGTGTCAGGGGACAGGGTCTCTACTATTTGCCTCCTCTGGGCTGAGGGAGGCACCAGCTGGGCTGGCAGACGACTTCCCTCCGGCTCAATTCAACGCAGCCCTGGTTGGGGCCTTTTCTGTCTCTGCACTGTCCTCCTTGGCCCAGGCAGGAGGCTGAAGTCCTGCACATGAGGAGGAAAGACAGCGGGGAGGGCCTGCCTAGCTGCAGGGAGTTCTGCACACCCCAGGATGCAGGTGTGCTGGCCAGTGGCCCGCAGAAAAGAGGGAAGTGAACTGGCCAGGCCTGGAAGCCCTTCCTACCAGCTGGGCCTGCTGGGGTGAGTGGAGGATGCTGGGAGGTTCTATTAATGGTGTGAAATAGAGAGCTGGCTCTGAAAAAGAAGAGAAGGGAGAGGGAGAGGGGCGGTGGCAGAGGGCGTGCAGGGATGCTGGCGCGGACAGCTTCTTCCCGCATTGGCAGCAAAGTCACACACTGTAAAGCAGCCTAACGACCATCCCTTTCCTCACGAACCACTCTCCTCCTCCAGTGTCTCCCTTGTGATACCCCAAATGCAAGCACCTCCAAGTCTGTCGGGGCCTCTGAGGGCCTGGAGGTTTGTTATTGAGATCCTGGAAAGGCCTGAACCCCTGGACCACATGAACGCCTCTTTTCAGACCTGGCTGCTTCTTTCTGTCTCTGCCTTGAGTCATTGCCTGAGTCCCTGCCTGATCATCTGAGCCAGCTTTGGTGCTTCCTGCCAGAGCCCTTGGTGGGGAAGACAGCCAGGAAGCCACCCGTGGGGCCCAGTGGAAGCCCTCTCCTGTCTGGGCACACATTCTCCATTTCTGTCCTGACTCACCTCTCCAAGGCTAGCCTCTGAGGTCTGTCATCGTCCTCCTGGCCTCTCGGTAGGCCGTCAACATGCTGTGGACAAGCACCTTGCCTGAACTCAGGAAGGCCTCCCATAAACTCCTCCCACTACCCAGACTCACTTCCTGCCAGGACAGCAGGAATATTGGGCCCAGTGCTGTGTGAACGGGACATGCTGTGGGACCAGGCCTCCTTCCCAGGAGTGAGAAGGGTAGGGCTGCCTCGGCCACCTCTGCGGATGGACAGGGATGAGAAGTCACACAGGTGTGTGGTCTGAGATGCTGGACTGATGTTTGGGGGAGAGCGGGCTCAGGCAGTGCAGGTCTCCTGGAAAAAATGATCCAGGTAGCAGGGAAAGAGACCACTAGGATAAGTACAGCAGTCAGCACTGGGTGACACGGTGTAGGCAGCAGGCACCACGGGTCTGCAAGGGCAACCTGAGGGGTCACTGAGGGGAGTGACTGGAACTTAGAGCCTGGATATGCCCAGTGGCATGAGGCAGAGCCAGAACTCAGCCTGGGCACTGAGTGAGTACCTAGCCCAGGACCAGTGCCCGAGCACAGTGCTATTGGGTACGCCAGGTGCAGGTTGGAGAGCTTCCTTACGTCCTCCCCACAGCAATCAGAAGCCACAGGCTCTGAAGTGGCCCCTGAAGCAGGGCTCTAGTCCCATCCTGCCCAGCTTGGGATCCCAGCCTGAACTCTGGGCACACTTGTCCTCAGGCTGCCATGCAGAGGGCTGGTATTCCTGGGTACAAGGTTGATGTCACGATCACCCAGACAGGGAGAGACCACTTCAGAAGTGCTCGTGACTATAAGTTTTTCCAAACAGCCATTTCTGATGTAGTCACTCTGACAGCAGCAGTTTAAGGCTTGATCTGAAGGACGTCATGTTCTACCTCATCTGTGGCTCCATAGGTAGCATATTCTCGCAAAGAAGGGCATGAAGATAGGGCAGCTGAGCCCACAGAAGTCAAACCTGGGAGCTGGACCAGCTGGGATTGGACAGGGAGGGAGCCCTAGGGCAGGACCCAGGGCTAGCTGGGCGTGGCGTGGGCAAGCCTCAGGGTGCTTCTCAGAAGCTTTGATTCCTCATCAGGGCCAGCCCTCCCGCTCACCTACCTTCTCCCCATACCCTGATCAAAGTATGCTTGCTCCCCCTGGCTGTGAGCCCTTCCCTGGCTCTCCTGGGCAGGACACGAAGGTCCTGTGTGATCTCCCACCTCTGATCCTCTAGGCGCTCCCTAAGTGCAGAGCTGCTGGCTGGCCTGGTCCAGCTGCCTGGCCCTCTGTACGGCTCATGCACAAGAAGCTTGCAGGTGCTGGGCAGGGTCTGAGTGCTCTTCTGACTCTGCCACCCCACGCCCTCACCCCTGCATCACAGGTCCTAGGACCTCTGGGGACACCATGGGCTTCCTCCTCAAAGGGCTGCTGCTGTCCCCTCCGTCTTCATCATCTCCTCCCTGGCACCTGCTTTTCTCCTTCCCTTCTCCTTCCTTCCCTCCCGCTCTCTCTCCTTCACCTTTTGCTTCTCCCTGCCCTCCTCGCACTGCCAGGCATGTCCTAGGAATTTCATAAATATTTTCTGGGAAGGGGAAGGAGGGAGACTCTTGGGATACTCTGCAGCGCAGGGCTTCCTGACAGACAGCGCCCTTGTGGGCTTGGTGCGGCTGGTCTTGGGGGGGGGGGTGTCAGCACTTCTGCTCCGCCTCCCTCTGAGCCCTACTCTGCATCAGCCGAAGGTGACAAAAGAAAGAACACTGACATTACCCACCTGGAAAGCGAGGGGGTGGCAGGCAGTCCCCAGGCCTCCCAGCCCCGAAAGCTCTTCTATTTATAACACAAGCCCCGAGTTGGCAATTGCTATTCAACTCAAGGGAGGCTGTGAAATAAAATTGTGTAACAGAATTTATTTTTCCCAGTCCGCTTATTAAATCTCACCTTAGAACATACTCTCTGAGTCCAGGGACTTCTCGGCATCTCCATGGGACAGTCTCACCGGGCATTGTCACCTGCCTGGGTCCCTCGGGCTGCCTAGAACAGTTTATCAGTTGGCATCTTAAACAGATTTGATCATCTTTTGGGTAGCACCAAGCCCTAGGAAGGAAACTCAGTGGTCTCTGGGCTTGGGGATAGGAGAGGGATTGGCTGGAGCTGGCCACTGGCACTGAAGTGGCTTCTAGGGTGGGCCAGGGCCTTTAGGCTTGGCCGAGGTGTCCACACTGCCCAGACCACTGTCTCTCACTCGCCACCTGTCAGTAGGCACTCCTTCACTTGGGAGTGTCTGTTGTTTGCCCGCCAGGCGCTCAGCTTTGATCGCCCAGGAAGTTCCGGCCAGCTCTGTGTTCCTCCTGATCACTCCAACCTCCAGGATGCTGTGAACTTGGCTTCCCTCGCATTCAGTAGACTTCAGGGCCAGTGGATTCCTGAGGCTGCTGCTAAAGCCCGGGGCCTTGAGTAGGAGGCTGTGTAAACCATGGTAGGCATGCTGCTCTCCCCTGGGTTTTCCCAGCCTGTTCAGACACAGAAAAAGCCCAGTGTTGTGGTTTGTATCTAGTTGTCCCCCCAAAGCCTCACGTAAATCATGGAGCTGTTAAGCACACGGTTTGAGAGTGGGGCCAGAGGACCAGGTCAGGGCTTGAGGGGTGGGGCCAGAGAGGTGCGAATCATTAAACTGACAGCATGTGCCTCCCCTGCTCCCCCCACCCTGGCCTGGTGGCCTCTCTTAGAAGTATGGAGCAGATGATCCTGGACACAGCAGTGCGTCAGCTTCTCCTCCAGACTCTATTAGAGCAGGGGCAATGTCTTGAAAGCTCCAGTAACTGTGAACTGAATAAACCTTTCCTTCCCTAAGCTTGCATGTTGGGTATTTGTCCCAGCAATGGGAGAAGAATAACTAAGACAGAATTTGGTACCAGAGAAGTGTCGGGTTACTGCCATGGCTAAACATGATCATGTGGATTACAAGCTTTTGGGAATGGCTTATGGGAAGAGGTAGAAAAGGTTTGGAGATGTTGCCCACAGAAAAAGCACTGGAACAGCTTTAGCCTTTCTGTAGGGGGAGATTCTTGTCAAAGTGCAGACCAGAAAACTCATAGGAATTCTGACTGTAAAGACCAGGCTGGGGAGATTTCTGCTGGGAAGAAGGACTGTATCAGTTGCTGGACTCCAGATAATTTGTGTTTTGGCTTGGCAGAAAGTTTGTCTGAATTATGCCTGTTTCCAGAGACTTTGCCTGAGACTGAGATTAAACATGGAGGGCTGACTAATTTTTTAAAGGAAATTTCAAAGCAGTTGAATATTGGGGCAATGGCATGATTATTGTTAGGGGCCCTTAGTCCGATTTATGTTGAAAGTGAATAGCAAAGAGCCCCCAGAATGACTTGAAATGTTGTGAGTTTGGCCATAAAGAAAGTGCCAGGAAGGCTGTGGACTGCTAAGATAGAGCTGATATCTCCATTGCCCAAGAGGAACAGGAGAATACAAAAGATGTTCTGAGGCATCACAGGAGGTGGCAGGTTCTCATCTTTTGCAGTCTCAGAATTGTAAGGATGAGGGATTTTGCTCTGAGGAGAAATCTGCAGAGCCTCATATTCCAGAATGGAGGCAGCGGTCATGCCAGGTTCCATAATGGAGGCGACAACCATACCATATTACAGAATGGCACCGGCATAGATAATTTATTTCTCAAAATCAGGGTGAGATTGCTCAGCAATCCAGGCACTCGACCCCTACAGCTAAGAGAAAAGGAAACCTGGCTACTGCTGCTGCTGCTGGCAGCAGTCCTTAGCATCATTGACGTGGCATTGGTTTTAGGTGCATGCAGAATGTAGGAGTTCTGAGGCTAAGAAAGCTTCCACTTCAATTTCAGAAGAAGGTCTGGATGGCCAGGCTGTGTGCCCCTAAGAGGGCAGAGTGTAAAGCTGTGAGTGAGAAGCCTACTCTGTTGAAACTTCAGAAGTTTGATAAAGCCAGGAACGTGGATCATCTAAAGAAAACTGCAAGGAGGGAGTGAAGCCAGCCTAAGAGAGAAGCCAGGGGAGCTACCATGATGAGTGCCATAGGGGCAAAGCCACATGGAGCTCACAATTTGCCACAGATTGCTTTAGATATTTTACATGGTACTATAGGATTTAATGTTTGCTCTGCTGGATATTGGCCTTGTTTTGGCCCCAGTGGTTTGTATCCTTCTGTGTTTACCTTTTGGAATGGCAATATTTAGCTTGTGCCTTTGAACGTTGGATATATTTAACTTTTTATTTGTATAGGGGCTCACAGTTGAGAGTTTGCCTTGGATCTTAGAGGAGCAATGCTGAAACTGTTGGAACTTTGGCAACTGTTAGAGATGGCCTAAAATGCCTTTTGGACAAAGGGATTTGCATGAGACTTTGGGGGTCCAGGGGTGGAGTTATGGTTTGTATCTAGTTGATCCCACAAAGCCTCATGTAAATCATGGTGCTGTCAAGCACAGGGCTCAAGGGGTGGGGCCAGAGGACCAGGATGGGATGGGGCTTGAAGAGTGGGGCCAGAGAGGTGAGAATCATTAAACTGATAGCATAGTCCTCTCCCACTCCCCTCCCCCCCCAGCCAGGTGGCTTCTCTTAGAGGTATGGAACAGCTCATCCTGGACATGGCAGCTCCCAAACCTCTCCTCTAGACCCTATAGAGTGGGGGCAATGTCTTGAGACTTCCAGTAGCTGTGAGCTAAAGTGACCTTTCCTTCCCTAATCTTGCATGTTGAGTATTTGTCCCAGCAATGAGAGAAGAGTAATTAAGACACCGGGTGTGAGCTGAAGTGGCCTCAGGGAATTCCCTGAACTGTAGGCTCTTTCTCTCAAGTGGGCCCCATGGAGCAACTCCATCTTTCCTCAAACCCTCATCTTCTGGGAGTGCATTCTCAGGATTTGTACCTGTATACCTGCTGAGGCACGAAGTAGCAGCTCCATGTTCAGGACCCCACACCACTGAAGAGAACTGTGCTCTTGTCAGAATGTGGCTGCTTTCTTGACCTGCATTCCAGAAGCATCTGCACGCACCAGTGTTGACCGAGGCCCAGCTCAGGGCTGTGGGTGGGCTAGCTGCTCCCACACTTGCTCTTCTGACCCTCCTTGCCATGCTACAGCTCTCTTTGGTCCTTGCAGAGCCAGCTGCAAATGTAGATAAAGGAGGCAGCCAGCCACCCACACAGCCTGCGATAGGCAGTATTTTTAGAGCAACTTCTCCAATATTTCCTTGCAAGAGTTTGGGTTTTTATGGGGGCACAAGGCCCTGCTCTGCCTGCTCCTCCTCAGACACAGCATCTGCCTACTACCTCTCTAACGTATAGGCAGTTTAGCACCCCATTCTACAGATAGGTAAGCTGAGGTCCAGACTTTGCAAGAGGAGAGTCAGAAGGTAACTCACAGGGATCTCATCCCCAAGGTCCCACCCTTGGGCCGGCTCCATCTTCTAGTCAGTCTGAAAGAATACATCATGCCATACAGTGGCAGGTGTCCTTGTAGTCACAATGGGGTGCTGCTGCAAAGGCAGGATGACTTTCAGGGCACAAGGCACGTCAGCAGAATGTCTAGAGGCAGTGCAGCCTCCAGCACCATGGACAGAGACACAGGCATCAATCTGGACACTTGGGGCTCTGAATACCAAGTATAGAGAAAAGAGTTTGACAAGAACCCTGGGGTTTGTGGGCTGAGGCTTGGCCTCTGTGCTTGGTTTACAGCTGCATGGATGTTTCTCAGATGCACTGCACTCTGAGGTCCACAGTGCTGTGGTAGAGGTGATAATCAGTATAGCATGTGTCCAGAGCAACAAGCCATAGAGCAGCCTCTGCCTCTGAACTGCCAGGAGCTCAGCTGTACCTGCGAATGGCCAGTACTGCCAAGCCACCTGGAGAAGCTGGCCTGGAAGGAGCAGAATGGCCTGGGGAGGGGCCCTTCTTTGTGGGCAGGGCCCTTGTCCTTTCAGACTTCCTGTCTGCACCCAGCTGGGACACCAGGACTGCTGGATATTGTCTAGAACTATGGTTCTCAGACCACATAAAGGGTGATTTGTGAGCAAGCCTATAAACTGTACAGTACCTTGCAGTGGCAGGGCCACTTGGTTGTCCTGCTGGGGTGACCACGCCTTGCATTTCCCGGGAGAGGCCCCTCTCCCATTGGCTTCTGGGGTGGTTCTGAGCCTTGCTTTCCTCTCCTGCTCTTTGTCATGCACTCCACCCACAGGTGCTGACACAAACACCACCAGGGTGCCCAGTTGGATTGGGTAGATAAGGGAAGCCATGGCTGCAGGACGTGTGCTTTTACTAGGAAACTGGCACAACAGGCAGAGGACATAGAGTGAAGTGTGGAGAGGCGGAGGGGGCACCCCTGAGGCTGAGGCTGTGGGGCTCCCTCTGCAGTCAGGATTTCCAAAGCAACACATTTGTCACAATTATGACCCAATTAGGCAGCAGTGACCATTGTCTATGACTGCCACGCACAAAATCTCTGGTGATATCGCTTAGCTATCAACAGCTGAGTGATGAGGCGGGCTGGCGTTGGGAGAGGAGTTGGTGTGGACTTCCACTGATGCCCAGAAGCCTTTTCTTCTGATTTGCAAGGTCTGTTGGACTCCGCTGATGATTTGTCATGGGTGGGCTGGGATGATAAGGCCAGTCCAAAGTGGACTGCTACTCTGCTTCTTCCCCTCGGATCCGCTGGGCCTCTGTAAGACACCTACCTTAGTCTGGCCTTTCAGACATGTGATAGGAGAAGCCAAGTGCATGTTTATACAACCAGGGTCAGGGTTGGACCCTGCTGTGACAACCCATATCCCAGCCTCTCTCACGTTCTCTCCTGGCCCTGTTCTGGGCTTGGTAGCCAGGCTTTTGTGCTTGCTGTCCCTTCTGAGGGTGCCCTCTCTGAGCACCCAGAGCTGGGTAAATCTGGCTCAGAGCTTGGTGTCTCCATCTGGTAAGGGTCCTTGAACCCCCGCAGGCCAGGACCTGGCCATACTCTGCACTCATGAGTCGCATGAGCTGCCATGGGTCAGTTCTGATTCGTAAGTCACTTGGGAGGGTGGGAGATGGACGCCCCTGCACCTTCCTGGAGTTGGAGCTGCCTTTGGGTGAGGGTCCTCTGCCTCCTCTTCTGGAGAAGCTGAGCCAGATCTCCCCCATGGCTACCTTATCCACAAACTTTTCCACATTGGCACCAGTGTGCCTGTTGGCCCCTTTCCCAGATGGGAGGCTGTGCTCTTGTTACGCAATCACAATGCGTGCTTGCTTACTCCTGTAAGGGGCCCCCAGAACCTGTTACCCCATGTGAACACCCAAACAACTTGTGGGATGTCTAGCTAGATACTACCTTTGCTTTCCCAGGTGAGGAAAAGAGGCTGAGGGTGAGCAAAGGCTCAGTAGAGCCTGGTGACGATGGGGTCTTGGGATCCTCCGCCCAGATCCTTGCACCCCACTCCAGGCCTGTGGCCTCCTTGAAGTTGGACGCTCCCAAGCAGGTTTGATCCACAGACAGGCTCAGTGATGGGTGTATCCCATGGATGTGGTTGAACAGAAGAAGAGAAGACTAAGCAGCTCTTGCTAGCCTGGGGGTCCATTCGAGGGCCTTCAGTGAGGGGTCAGCAAGGAGGTTGTTGATAAGTTGAAGGGGAATCAAGCACAATAGCGCAGGCTCTGGAGAGACTCAGCGAGGTTTGTGAAGGAAGGCCTGCTCGGACTGTGACCTCAGTCAATGTGGCGCCCACAGGGATCCTAATCTCCAGCTGTCTCCCACATGCGCTTCTCATTCAGTGCTCTACAGATGGGCACAGTGAGGCTCCTAGAGGCCACAGAGTCTGAACAAGTACACAGTTCCACTGACCAGGGCTGGGGCAACAGAACCATAGCTGGATTGTGCCTGCCTCCTGCACCCTGCCTGGGCCTCTGTGGGCCTCCTATGCCTGCCTCTCTGGCCACCAACCGTCACGGCCAGTCTTATCAGAGGAAGGCCTGAGAAGAGCGCTGAGCCCAAGCAGGCAGTCCAGGTTGTTCCTGGACCTGTCACAGCCATTTGGGAGCTGAGTGAGACCCCATCTCTGAGACCCTTATGAGGTTCTTATAACATCATAGCCACCCCTTTAGAGCTTTACGCAACTGTTTTTCCTTCCGCAACCTTGGAAGAACAGAAGAATAGTGATGCCGCTCTATTGGGCTATTTACAGGCCACAAATGGACCTCAGTGTGCACAGTGCTTTGTCCAAAGCCTGGACCGTGCAGGAAGACCGTTTTCAATTTGATAGTAGGGGAGGGGAGGCTTGGGCCAAGTGGAGGGAAAAGGGAAGCCTTTCAGGGAGTGGGTGGGACGGGCTGGCAGCTGGGTGGTAGCTGGGTCCATGGTGAGGCCCTACCTCAGGGACCTTGAGCAGGGCTGGCCCCTCCCAGCCCTATGCACTGGATCAGCAGGTGAGCGCCATAGTCTCCTGGTGGCCTGCCAATTCCCTGGGGCTGTGGGCCAGCCCTGCCCCACAGAGCTGTCTGGCCTGGTGTGAAAATGAAGATTGATCATGGCGGAAAGGCAGCCCCGGCTCTGCAGAGCCAGCCGGGAGTTGCAGAAATACAGAGCTTCATTATTATTTTAAGTGTTACTCAGCTGCTTTATTGAATTCTCCAAGTCAGGAAAAATTCTGGCGAGATAAGAAGTTGACATTTTCAGAAGCAGCAGCAAGAACTGTGCAGGCGGTGGGGACAGAGCACAGTGCCTGCTTGGCATGAGAATGTCTCAGCCTACCGCCCGCCACCCACAAGCGCAGGCACATGTACGGCATGTTGGCTCAGGCTGAAGGGAATGTGGTCAGTGCTGGATACTGGCTGGGGGCAGCTCTGGAGAAAGCCCCATCACTGACACCCCTCCATGCCCACCTGCTTTTGTTGAGTATCCACTATCTGCTGGGCTGGGATACATTTATTTTTTTGTTTCAATACAGTGATGGGGACATAACAACATAGTGCTAGTGACCAGTATGGGGGGACAGCAATGGAGGAACAGCAGAGCCCCCCCAAAAGGGTCTCAGCCTTCCCGAAGCCTGCAGTCCCCTAGTCTCAGCCCCCGTATGCCTAGCTGCTCTCCAAAGCCTCTGGCCTAGAGCAGAGCCTGGCACAGAGATGACCAACAGGCCCATGAGTGTGTAAGAAGAAATGACAGTCCTCCCTGGTAGACAGAGGGAACTGTGCTTGGGTCTCAAGGTTTTCCGGTGGAGGCTGTCCTCAGGGGTGAGGGGCTGGACACAAGTCCCTTGGGATGGCCCTAGCATGACAGGAAGCAGAAGAGGAGGAGGCTGGAGGCTGGCCACCTCCTCAGACCACAGCTTGATCCTGGCCTCAGCTCAGAAACAAAATGGGTCCTAAACTAGCATTTTCTGGGAGCCATCACTCTAACACAAGGCCAGCAGAGGGACACAGGTCTTAAGTCTATGTCCTGGAGTGCAGTGTGGCCTATGGGATGTAGAGTCCCTAAACAAACAGATTCAGATCACTGTCCTGTCTTCCCTGCGGCCTTTCCCTTGTACACAGGCACACACAGACACGCAGGGCCATGCAGACATACATGGGCACACACTCCTGTGCTGGTACATGTGCCCATGTGTGTGCCCGTGTATGTCTGTCACTCCCTCCCCTGCCTGCCTGATCCCTCGCCCTGCACGCCCCAGCCTCCATGTGAGCACACAGATCATGCCAGCTGTTTCTCAGAGGCTGCAGTCTGAGCAGAGAACCCATGACAGCACCAGGTGGATGCTCAGAGCGTGGCCTGGCCCATCAGCGAGGGCAGTGGATCCTCGTGTAGATGGTGCCATGGGACTTGAACTCTGGAGATGCACAGTGGCTGCAGTGTGGCCATCCAAAGGTGCCCTGGGAGACAGAAGGGCAGCTGGCTTCACATCCTGCGTGGCGAGAGTGGCGGCTGGCATGGACTTTCTTACAGAGTGATCCATTGACATACCTGCCTGGTGCAGACAACTCAGCCTTGGGATGCCTTTGTCTAAGGACCGAGTCACTGCCAGAGCAGGAAGATACTAGGCAACGCAGCTTAGTATCTCTGTGAGGCCTGGGGCTGAGACCTTGGACGGCACTATCTTTCCTCCCAGCGGCCCCCACACACTCCAGGCGTGAGCTTCTGCCCACTGCCCTGTGCTGTCTGGGCCTTGAGCCTGGCTTGACCCCTGTCCTAGAACCTCCCTCCCTCCTGCATCCCCGCCCCACCTAGTGCAAGGACACTAGGGTTCCTCTGTCTTTTCTTGCTACCTTGAGGGGCCTGCCCTGCCCCAGGCCTGAGAGAAATGTCTCTTGATTGGCTGACCTCCTCTTCCTGGGGCCTCTGGACTAGTCCTAACCACCGAGGCCTCCCTGCAGTTTGCCCTCCCATAGATTTCTCTCTGGCAATGGGCATGGGCCTTGGCTGCCTGCATAGTAGTGTAAATATAGATTCCTTGTTAGGAAGTTACTGTCCTCATGATGGGTGGAAACAGAGGCTCACAGAGGCCATAGAAACCACGCCTATCTGAACATTGAGCAGGGCTCCTGATCCCAGTGCAAGGCACTGGTGTGAGTACCAGTGGAAGGGTAGGCTGAGGCAGGCAGTGAGCCTTGTGATTTGGGGGCCCTCGTGCTGGCCAGCCTGGGAGGAGGAAGACAGCAGAGTCAACCCAGGACACTGCACAGGGGAGCGACCAGGCAGGGCAAGCAGGGAAAGACCTTACAGGGAGTGGGAGGGTGCGGAGGCTGGGGTCCCTGGTGCCACCATCACATTGTTTTTGTGCTCCTGGGGTCCACACAGGACACTGGACCAGGAGCAAGGAACACGCGTGTGATGTCAGCCTCACAAAGCCTGAGGACAGCTTGGTCCTGCTGTAGGATGGACTGGGGTTCAGCAGAGCGCAGAATTGCAGCTTTGCACCCAGCACGGACCAGGGCCCTCTGTCCCAGGGAGCACAGCAAGTGGAGCACTACGAGACAAGCTTTTCTGCCAGCGGGGTTCTGCGAGTGGCCTGGGGCTTCCAGAGGCCCAAGACCCTTCTGGGGGACCCCTGAGTTCTGGGATCTCTCTTTACTGATTCTCAACCCCAGCTACACCCAGCTGGGAGCTGCCATGGGGAGGCATTCAGCCACACATGCCCCTTTCTTCTTTTGGTTTGAGAAAATACAGTAATTTTCATCCAAGTGGGAGATGTATGTTAACATGGGATGGGGCTATTTTCTAATGAATTAATATTTTTAAATGTGTCACATTGCATTTCTAGTACTGTTCAACAGTGTAGATTGAACATGCTACGCACTCTATGCGTCAGGTGTGTGTAGATCGTGCAGCCGCAGAGAGGAGGCGCCTGGGCCCAAACCCTGTGGCCACCCCGGGGCTACTCCCCGTTGGCCTAAGCAGGCCAGTTACACTCTTTTAGCCTATCATTTTTTTTTTTAAGGTGATGCCAAGGACTGACCCAAAGCTTGCACAGCCTTGCTAAGCACTACTGATGAGCGCTATCTCCTCTCTTGAATGTGATTATTTTGGTGATCCCTGGTACTCACAGCAGAGGGGCCCCGAGGTTCAAGCAGAGGATGCTTCAGCAGCAGCAATATCAAGGAGGAGGAACTCGCTGCAGAATTGGGGAGGAGACGGGAGCCTGGGCATTGGAATCCACGGCAACAGCCAGCCCTGATGGCTCTGGGAGACAGAGGAAGGAGCTGCCCAGCACCTGCTGGATTTGGCTGATGCCTCTGTGCAAATGCAGGATGGGAAGTGCTATCCTCCCAGCAGGGCCAAAGACAGGAGCAGGGAGGGACCCTCCTGTGGACAATGGCTCCAGAGATAATCTCCCCCGGATATTGGCAGCACAGTCTGCAGGGACTTTAATATTGTGGCTCCATAGGGATACTGAGATGCCTGCCGTTGCTAAGCGTCTCCGCATCCGCCAAGCCGGGGCGTGGGAGGAGCCGACTCAGCCATCCATCTGCCCTTCCTTACGCAGCTCACTGGCTCTTTCACTGACTCATTCATCCATTCTACCCTCTTTCTACGCGCTCATCCGACGTCCATTCACTCACTCAGCCATCTGCCTATTGCTTCATCGGCGCACCCACGCCTTTACCCACCTACTTTGTCATCAGGGTTGACAAGCTTCTACTATGTGCTAGGCCCCTCAGATCCGCACCCCTGCCAGGCAGGCGCTGCCACCTCGGTGGACAGGCTGCCCTGCTTACTGAGTGGTCTTCAGTGGAAGTCAAGAAAATCGGGGTCAAACGTGGCTGACCGTGGCTCAGCGGGAGCCGCAGGCCTTGGCATGCTGGTCTCTGACAAGGACTGCCAACCCCCATCCACTCACCTCAGTGTCACTGTCACCTTTTGGTGAGGACACCACTGCATTTTTCCAGGGCCCCACCAGCTTCCTCCTGACTTGGAGCAGCCTCCTCTACAGATCCCAGTTTGCTTATGTGTTACCCAGGAGCTCACAAGTCCATGGATTCCAGAACTTTCCAGGTCTGGGATCCCCTGGGAGGCCAAATGAGTTGGGGGCACTGTCTTACAGGAAGCTGAGGCGTGAGGGCTCCTAGTGCATCTTTTACCCCCGGACCTTGAGAGTGGCCCTGGAGAGCCTGCTCTGAGGTGGGAGGTCCAAGTCCACCCAGAGCTCCCGCCTCTAGACCTGGAGAAGAAATCGAGAAGGTGCATTAGGAACTGATCTGTGGCTCCCCAAACAGAAGGGACTATTGACACGGTTATTTTTAGCACTATTAAAATAAGTCTGCTGTGCTCCTTTTCTCTGCTCCTCTCCCCGGCTCAATCTCCGCTTCCAGATTGAATGTGTGCGTGTGTCCAGGCCCAGACGCCCAGGGAGCCACTGCAGTGCAATCAAAATGTTAATGAGGCTCTGATTGTGTCTCTGGTTGTCTGCTCTTCCATTTCTGTGCCTTCCCAAATGTCACTGGGCCTTGGTGGAGCCGTGGGGAACAGCACCCAAAAACGAGACCTCAGCTTAATGTACCACGGCAGCAGTGCATGGGGTGGGGCACGTGGGTCTTGGCTTTGCCCTGATCCCAGGGGACCTCTGGTCCCCATCCCTGCAGCGTCCTCATGTCAGAAGTTGCGCGGGAGCCCAGAGGAGAAAGCGCTGTCCATGGTGCTGGCGTTTGACCCAGGCCAGGTGCCCGACACTGGGAAGCCAGGGCTAACATGGGATGGCCAGTCTCTCATCTAAGACCAGCTAAGACAGAGGAAGTGGGACTCAGAGGATAGCAGCCTGGCTGGGGGTCACTGTGCTCTCTCCTGAAGCTCTGTCGCTGAGATGCTATTGGGGCAGATAACAGCTGCTCTGACACGGGTCACGCATCACCCTGTGGCCTGTTCTGCCTGGCACTGAGTTGAGATGGGGCACCATGGTAAGCAAGAGTGGGCACAGGCCAGTCATCAGGGACTCTGAGGTGGAGAGACAGTAACCAAGTCACAGCCTCTTGCGAAGTGCCAAGGGTGTGCTGCGGGGCACAGGAGATGTGGTGCAGGGGGCAACCCACAGGGCATCCGTATCTCAGGGATGCAGCTTTAGGCAATGGAAATGGCCCACGCAAAGGCCCCATGGTCACACAGGATGCCCCCCCAAAAGTGCCAGGCACTTTGGTACCATTGGCACTTTGGTACCATTGACAGGGCTAGGGATGACTGGGCGGGACCATGGAGGCAGCCTGAGGCTGTGCTCTTGGGACTGGAAGCTGTAGGCATGGCAGTGGTGATCCAGGAGGAAGTGGAGACAGCAGGCGGGAAAGACAGACCTCTGGGAAGAGGTAGTCATGGTGGCCAGTGTGAACAGGGTGATGGTCGACAATAAAGGCCACAGTTGTTGGGGTCAGCGGGATGGTGAGGTATGCTGACCAACACAGCCATTGTTCCGGTCAGGTGAGAAGGCAAGCCAGCCCCCTGGGCAGTGGCTGGCCAGCGGAGCCCAAACACATTCACTACCATCACTGCTGCAATGGCTGCCCAGGTGCGCTGAGGGAACTTGGCTGGCAGAGGCCTAGGCCAGATTAGCTAAATGTAAGCATGTTAGCCGCATCCTGCTCACAGTCTCTTTCTGCACGGCGCCTTCTGTGCTGCACTGGCCACCACTTGCTGCCGTATCTCATAGGCCCTTGTCCCACTGGTCAGGTCTGATTCCATGAGGGAGGCACCGAGTCTTCCTGATCATGGCTGGTCCCTAGCACCCCATTTTGGTTCATAGCAGGGGTTCCCAGAATAGGTGGTGCACATGAGTGGAGGAGCCTCAGCTGCCCCTCTGGGCACCCACCAGAGCACAGCCAGAGCTCTCAGGACTTTGTCTTTCCCAGTGTCTCTCCATAGTCATGAGAACACCTGACCTGGCTGGCTCCATCGCTCTGGTATTTGTGGGAGTGGGTGTCAAAGTTCTGTGGTCATCTGTGAGGGCTGGTGGCTTCCAGACACAAGACAGGGGACTCTTGGGGACATACTGGGAGGTCTCTCATGTACCTGACAAGCCCACTCCTCCATCCTGCCTGTCCCCGGGGATTGAGACTGCTCTTCAATCTGTCTACATCAAGCATCAGGGAACTGCAAGTCTTGTAGAAGCCCACAGGGGTGCCAGGTGGGGCAGACTAGAGAGGAACCTCTGGAAGAGTTTTTGGTGAGAGCAGAGGCTTCCTGATGTTCCTGCACCTGCTATGGAATCCTGGTCTCAGAGTTGGGCTCTGCTGCCTCCCAGAGAGGCCAGTTATGGCAGGGGATTATTCCTGCATTAAATCTCCCATGCCCTGATATCTGCTCATCCTGCAGACCCGAGTGCTTCCTGGTGCAGCCAAGGCCAGTGGTAGGGAGAGGAAACACACCCTGGGGAGGGCAATGGGGTCACTGAAGGGTTCATATTCTGATGCTGGTGCCCACAAGCCGTGGGCACTGGATGGCTATTTATCCCCTGTGGACCTCAGTGTCCCTCTGTGAGTGGACATGAACATGCTTGCGTCCAGGTGAGGCTCTGCAGCTTCAATCAGAGTCAGCTCCACACCTTATGTGCCTCTTACTGGCTCCCCCTCAGGGCGCTGGCCGGGACTCCTGCTCAAACTGAAATCCAGCCCATGGGCACTGGATAGGTAGGCAGTTCACAGGCCTGACATGGGCTTGCTGCAGGGCACGGAAGTGCATGCCCAGCCTTTCCCCTGATTGTGGCCTCTCGCCCTGGTCAGGACTCCTTGCAGCCCCAGGGAGCATGGCGGCCGCACGTCACCAGCTTTGGATCCTTAAAGCCTACAAGGCGGTGTGGCAGAAGGAACGGGTGTAAAGCAGGAGGTCCAGGTACCTGACAGCCCTACAGACCCACTCCCTTCATTACTGACAACCCACGCTTCCCACCTCTCAGACGCTGGGGGATGTGCCGCACAGTCAGCCCTGGCTCCTCCCGCCCCATCCTGGAGGGCATTTTGGGGGATCGTTGGGCTGGTGCCTTGTCTGACAGCACAGCCTCCCCTCTTCTGGGTCCAGCAGGCTGCAGCCCTTCAGTGGCCCCTTCATTGAGACTGCCCCCCAGCAAGGCACCTGGCTCCACTCCCACCTGCGTGGGTGTCCAAGGTCCCATGCCAGGCCAGGCCTCTTTGGGCCACCTGGCTTCTTCGGAGCCTCCTCAGGACTCTGGCTTCTGCTCTCCCAACCCCAGCCACCCAGTGCCACATCCCCATGGCTTCTGATGTTCAAACTTCCAGCTGTTTCCTGACATTCTCAGGATAAATCAGTCACAGTGGCCCTAAGTTGCATCAAGGCCGCAGCCTCGGGCCAGTGAGATGGTTCAGCAGTCTAAAGCACCTGCCTAGGAAAGTCTAGGTAAGCACAGGGACTGCTGCTCGATCCCTGGCACCACATGCTGTGCCACGCCACCCCAGCCAAAACACAAACAAATAAATGAGGTGTAAGAAAAAAAAAATAATAAAAAAGATTACAGCCTCCTCTCACTCAGCGTGTTCTCCAGTCACCAACCCGTCCTTGGGCTTGGATACCCTTGTTAGACCGCTGCCTTGCCCCCGCACGATCCGTTCTCAGTCCTGGCCCAAATGTTATCTCCTAAGGCCCCTGCCTACCTCCTACATGTCCGTCATCCTCATGCTTCTAGGACTCTGTCAGCTGCCTCTGAGGTTGGCTTGCTCTTAATCGGCTCATGTCTGTCCCAGAAGAGCACCATGCCAGGCACAAGGCAGATGGCTGCTGGGTATCTGCTAAATGCCCTCACAGGAGAGCCATGGGCAATAAGTGTTCACTCCTTGCCAAGGTGGCCTCTGCTCTCTATGGGTAACAGAAGTCAGTCCCAGAGGCAAGACAGAGACCTTACCTTTATTCTTTGCTCTACTCAGGTTACTAGGGAGCCGAGGCTCAGAGAGGTTAAGAGGCTGGCCTGGGGATGCACCGCAGAGAAGAGGCTACCAAGTGAGGTCAACTCCTAGGCCCCAGAGCTGGACCAGGGCCACAGCGAGCCCTGGGGCAGGGCTCAGCCACGCCTCCCTCTTTGGGGAGCCTTAGCTAGCCCACTGTCCTGTAGGTCTGTATGTCCTCTTAAAGAGCAGGAGGCACCTGGACAGCCCCTGCACACTCCCTAGGGCCAGCTATGTGTTGCTCTAAAAAACACCTTCTCTGAAGGCCGGGCGTGGTGGCTCACGCCTGTAATCCCAGCACTTGGGAGGCTGAGGCAGGAGGATCGTTGTGAGTTCGAGACCAGCCTGGGCTACAAAAGTGAGCTCAAGGCCAGCCTCAACTGCATAGCGAGACCCTGTCTCCAAAAGACAAAAAAAAAAAAAAACACCTTCTCAGCCCATGTAGGTCCTTCCCTGGGCCAGTCGCCTGTCACTGAGGAGAAGGGCTCTGTCAATGTGGATTAATATTCACATGTCCTATTATCATTTCAACAAGCACCTACTGAATATCCACTATGTGTAGTGCCTGATGGCCAGGCCTGCTTTGCAGGAAGTGTATATGATATTTGTTAGACTGGAAGTCCTCTTAACCCCCACCCATTCTACTTTGGGCATCTTAGGATCAGGCCTCCGTACATAGTGGGGACCCGGGAAATGGCTCTTTAATTGCATAAAATAGGAAGGAAATGTTCACATTGCTCCTAGATGTTGCCATGGAGACCCTGCTCTCCCTGCTGTCCCTCCTCCTCCCTGCATCCTCCAGGAAAGAGGGGATCCTCCTTGAATAAGACTGGCAGCTCTGCAGGGGGCTCAGGGGTCCACTGTTCCTAGAAGGTCTTCCCTTATTCTTTGGGTACTCAAACCATGAAAAGGACAACCTACCCAGATCAAGACCTTGGGGGAAGGCAGAGGGTGGCAGATTTTCTGAAGTAGAATCCCAGCATGATGCAGGGACTGTCACCAGGGGAGCCAAGCTTCCCAACTCTCTTGGGGTCCAACCATGGCACAAAGAAAGCCCAGAAAGTTTGAGGGAAGAGAGCTAGCTGGGTCCTGTGGTGTCACAGATGGTGATGGGGTGTCTCAGAGAGGTGGCTGTCACCCTCAAAATAGCACTCTTCTTAGCGGGGAGCTGCTCCTGAGGCTTGAATCTAAGGGCAGGAGAAGGCCCAGCTGCCCTAACCATATACTGAGGAAGAAAACGGCAACCCTTGGACATTTTACTTCACCAAGGATGGGGCTGGGGTCCTCAGCATCACCTGGTGGTAGCTAGAGTGAGCATGCACGTGTGTCTGCACACACATGTCCTGTGTACAGATGGGACTGTGACTGTGACCCTGTTGCTTGGAAACACTGCTTGCTTGTAAAGCTGGGCTGAGCCTGAGATGCCTCTGGAGCTTCCACTGGTGTCCTCTGCTGAAGATGGCCTCTGCTGAGCAAGGGGGCTGCAGAGCAGAGCCAGGCAGATGGGTGCTTGCCTGCCCCCTGGGGACCAGGTCTGGGAGGATAGATGCTAACTTCCTGGGCATCACTTACTTAAGTGTAACCTGATTATCACAGTCAGAGTGGGCTCTCAAGAGCCATGTGCATCAGCCAGGCCTTGTGCACAGGCTGCAGAGTGCCCTGGGAGCAGAGGGGCCCAGACAGTGGAGGGCCCCACCATGGCCCGAGCTGCTGACCCTTCACGGTCCACTGTTCACCCCCTATGGGCCCAGGTTTCTGCTGGACAATCACAGACCTCAGAGAAATCAGCACTCAGCTGACATTCCTGACATTCCTAGGGCACCCCTGCCCTAGGATCAGGGAGCCGGTGAGGCCCAGGACTTCAAGACCCTCACCACCACGTCTTCCTGTGAAAGAGGAGGCTGTGGGGCCACCTTGGCCCATGACATTCTGCCCTGTGGTGTCCACATCTGCAATCCCCACCCAGCCTTACCAAGGAGTGGAGAGGTGGTTGGGCCTTGCCCTCGGGCTTCTGGGGCCCCTGCCCCACCCATCATAGAGAGGGATGGGTGCTGAGAGAGGAGCCCAGACCTCAGCAGGACAAGTTTCACCAGTATTCTGTCACCAGCCAAGGCTCACACAGAGAAGGGGCCCCAAGGCCCCGAGTTTGTGGTGTTGGCCATGTGTACATCTAGCTCGTGCCTGGAGTAAATCACAAGTCCTGTTTGGGTTGCAGTCTTCACCTGAGCAGTGTGAAACTGGCCATGTGATGGCCTAAGCCCCCAGGACCAGGGCATTCCAGGAGCCCCATGTGCTATGGCCAGCCTGTGCACTGCTGTCTCGCTTGAAATGCCAGCGTGGAAATTAAAACTCTGTGGCATGGTGCATCGTGGGGTGACTTATTGGATCTTCCATAGCTTAATAAAGAGAAGGAGTGGCAGAGGCATGACACTGGCCTCCAGCCTTGAAGATGAGGGCCCTGATATTCATAGTGGTGTCTTGCAGGACAGAGAATCTTTTTGAAGGATGGCAGGGCTGTGTCCTGGGGCTGGATGCTGTGTCCTAGAAGAGCAAGCAGCAAGGATGGTGACAGTGATGCTGCTATATTGTCCAGCAGGAGTTGTATGCCAGGTTCTGGGGATAGCTGGGGGCTCAGAGTCTCCTGTCCCCAGGGGAAGCATGGTCACCCAGTAGGCAGAGGATGTGGTCAGAGGGGCCTTGCTGCTCCACCTTTGGCCCCAAGGCTTGACTCACACGCACTGGCCAGGCACAGCTGCAGATACCTTAGAGTGTCAAGTGGCTGTGGGAGAAAAATCTGTAGGAAGCTGCGTGGCTTTGAGCAGACGGCTTCCCCTCTCTGTGCTTTAGTTTTCTTAGCTGGAAGATCTTCTCCCCTCTTGCCAGTTTTTCCCCTCTGTGCCCTGCAGGGTCCCAGGCAAGGTGTGTCCTTGGGCGTAGCTCAGGGCCATTTCCATCTACCAAAGGCCTCCTGGCTTTTGCCCCTCAAGGTGGGTCTGCAGCCCCCAGAGAGCAAGTGGGGCCTCAGGCTTACACTCTGGCGAGCCACCAGGTAGGGGCTGCTGGGGTAGCTAGCAGTTGCTGGCTCAGGAAGGAGGGGGCCACAGAGCAGAGGGCAGAGATGCTTACATTAACTTCCCGAGGCCACGTCCTCCGCAAGAGACGTGCCTAACTCAGCTGGAGCGCAGACAGATGACTTTTAATAAACTGGCGCGTTCAGTCCTGTACCGCTGCAACTGCAGCGGGAAGGGGAAGCCCCTCCTTCCTGCTGCTGCGGTCCCTGTCCTCCTGGAGACAGCGGGCAGCTGTCTTGTTTGGAGGACAATTTGTCGCTTTGAGTTGTCTCTGGGTTTTGCGTAGCATAGGCCTGTGCTCAGGGTGGGGACTGGGTGGAGGGTGGCTGGCTGCACATCCCTGATAACAGAGAGGAGTGAGCAAGAGGCCTTGGGCTTGCGGACTGGGTGTGAGGCCACCTGCTGGACTCGGGGAACTCCAAGCCAGTCCAGGCTGAGAATGTTCTCCAGACTCTGAAGCCTCCATCTCAAGATGGAGAACCAACTCCAGCTCCAAGCACAAGCACAGCGCGCCCTGGATGAGGCCCGGGTGCCCAGTGTACCACACCTTCTGAAGTACCTGGGCCCCGCCTCTGTTTCCCTGAGCCTGTTGGGCAGGCCCTTACTCTGCCTTGGCTGGGCCTGCTGCGAGTCCATCTACATGCTGAGGCCTCAGGCAGGTCGCTCTTCTTACTGGCCTCAGTTTCCTGACCTGTCAGATGACCCCTCCTCATGTTCCCAGCCTGACCTGCAGGATGGCTGTGGGACCCGTGGCCATCAAGAGTGTGTCAGTGCTGTGTCCACTGGCTGCCCCTGAGTGGCAGCAGAGTGGGTAGAGTCCAGGCATGCATCCCTCCCATGCACCTCCTGATGGACTGACTGGCATCAGTGGTTTCGCCAGGATCTTGGGGTGCCCCCTTCCCTTGCTACCGCACAAGAACATTTCCTTCCTCAGATCAAGTATAAAGTGGTCCCCTAGGGCACCTCCAGAGGCCGTTCCACTGATAAGAACCTCTGAGGCTCTCAGGACCCAGCTGCTCCTTCCAGATGTGCGCCAGCTGCCGGTGGGTCCATCTGCTCGTGCTGTCTTAGAGGATCCTCTTGGGAATTCCTACTTTTGTCCCTTCCCCATGGAGACACGGCAGGGCTACATCCTCCAGTGGGGGGAGTGTAGGGTCCAGCTCTGTCTTTCTTGCTGAATCCACCTCTTCCTGTCCCTGCCTGGGACGCTGTCCTGACCTCGGCCCTTACCGCCCAAGAGTTCCTCATCTCCTGGGGAGCCTGTCCTGTTCTGGCCCCAGGGGTGGCTGGCCAGACTCACCCACCAGCTTCTGAGCTTGAGGGCTAGGTGGATTCTGCTGGGTTTTGCAGGCTGGGGGCCCCACATGTATCCTGGCTGTTGATCTCACTGTCTCACAAACATCACCCACAGGACAGCTATTTACCCCTCATCCTGGCTGGTCCCTTCTTGGGCTGCGTCACTGTGCCCCTGATGCAGGACTTGCTCTTTCTGCCCTGTATGCAAGCAGGAGGATAAAGGGGAACCAAGAGCCCACACTGCTCTTCCTTGTTATTCTAGTGAGGAGTCGTCTGAGCCCAGTCTGGAGAGAGAAGCAGGGAAGCACCATTAGCAAGAGCATCCACTGGTGCTTGTACACTGCACAGTGCAAGTGTGGGTGCTCAGAGCACCTTGTCCACCTGCCCTGTGCCCTGTGGCCTCTCTCTGCCTGGGTTGCTCATGGGAAAGTTGGGGTGTCAGGAGATGATCTCATGGATGCCAGGAATGGAGGACAAAGTAAGACTCAGAGACACTAGGACTTGGAAGACAGCAGTAAATGCCAGCTACCGTCATCGGTTTCCAAATACACATTATCAGCTCCACTTCAGAGCTTTGAAGACTGAGGCATTAAAGGGGGAAGCCAGTTTACCCAGGACTTTAGAGAGTGCAGGAGGCCCAGGAGGACCTGGCCGCCAGAGGGCAGACTCCTCATCCAGTGCTCAGTCTTGGGTTCTTTGGTTCTGGTGATTCCACAGATTGGTGGAAGGGAAGGGCTGGGCAGGGAAGCCAGGTGAGGGATCAGTCCTGATTTCCAGAGATGGGGGCCCTCCCTCGTTCCCCCGTCACTTGCCCTGGTCCTTCCCTTCTACCGCACCTTGGAGAACCCTTCATCTCAACCAGCCCCAGCCTTCGCCGCAGTTGATGGCCCTTCAGGCCATGAGGTTGGCATACCCAGGTCCTATTCTAGGTCTTCCAAGATGGCACATGATGGGAAGGAAGGCTCTGTGGCATGAGGCTGCCATGAGGTCCTGGGTCCAGAGGCTGGTCCAGGATAAGGGTGGAACCCGTGACAGGGGAGCCCAGTCCCCACAGTGTGGTCAGATGCACGGAGCTATGGCAGGGCCGGACATCTGTGCTAGGGACATCACTTGACCCTGTGTCTTGGCCTTTCCTGTCCATCTGTCAAATGAAGCAAGGCCATTGCATGTCCTCTGATCAGTACTGCAGATGAGAGCTCTTACCCACCAAGGACAAAAAGCACTGAGAATTTTGGGCTTGCAGGCCATATAGTTAATTCAAAAGAGTCTTAGGGTGCACACAGTCTTAGGCTGCACCTCAATTTTACAGGAAGAACCACTGGAGACCAGGGAGGTAAAGCGATTTGCCCCAAAGCCCCCAAACCCTCCAAGGTCTCCCCATCTCCTCTGGGAACTCTCTGGCCTCCCTCCTGGCCCCTCCACGAACAGTACCTTCTCTGGCTCACAGGGGGCGCTGAGGCCCCGCAGCTGGCTTTGCGCCTGCCCAAACCCTGAAAAATGCGACTTGTGATATGCAAACGCGCTGGGCTGTGTTTTTCCAATCAATAGAAGATGCTCAGTCCCTGAGATGTCACTACCAGAGTCTTCACACATCTGCATCGGAAAGATTCCAAATGCAAAGTCTTTTCCTGTTAGAGGAAAAAAAAAAAAAAATTTAAAAGGAGAAAGGGAGAATTTGCCTGACAGATTAGAAAATATTCCACTTCCCAGCATTTGAACACATCATTTGTGCTTGTCCTGCCAATTACACAGGCTGTGAAAGGAGAGAGGCCCCTCTGGACTGGTCGTGAGAGGGGTCTGTGGGCAGTTGTGGCTGGGCAGCAGGCGCGGCTAGGGGCTGGCAGGTGGTGGGTGCCAGCCCTGCCTCCTTTGACATTTGACCTTGAGAGGACAGGCTTCTCCAGAACTCTGCTCCCGGGGGCTGAGAAACAGCTCTGTGACACCTTCCTCCTGAGAGGCTGAGAAGGCCCCTGACTGGTCTTGGACAAACACAACTGGTTAAGGTCAGAACATTCCTTCAGAGTTTATAAAGTGCCTTCGAAGTCCTGACAGTCTGACTTCCTCATGGGCCTGGGAAGGTGGGGTATCCGCCCTACTGTGGATGACAGGGTGGACGGTGTAGTGACCTCTGATTGCTGGCAGCATGGAGGGACTGGGCCTTGGTCCTGCCCAAAGACAGGCTCTCACGGGAGGACTAGCTTCTGCCCTCCAGGCCCTGTGTTGAGGCTTGGGCTGTCTGCAGAGGGCACTGGCTGGATGGCCTCCAGGCCAGCGGATGCCATCAGGGTGGACTAAACGTGTGTGGGCTCAGGGGAGCGCTCGCCAGGATGGAATCACAGAGCCCGTATCTGGTTTGGTGCTGAACAGAATGTACAGAAATGGGTGCTCACCGCTGTCTACAGGCAAGCATCAGCTCGTGGGATGCCAAGTGGGCTCCTCCTGTGGTAAAATGGAAAACACCAGTTTTTTGGCACTTTCAATGCTCTGGCCACTTGCCCAGCCGGCTGCTCCAGGGCTCTCCCCAAGCAGAGGAGAACTGCTCACCAGCCTGACTCGGGCTCTAGGTGCGCACCCTTTCCACATCTTTCCCTGCTCCCTTTTGCTCCAGCCACCACTGCAGCCTGCCTCCTTCCCTCCAGGGCGTCCTCTCCAGTGCCTGCTTTTGTTCCAAGTTCTGGCCGTCACTGTCCTGGAGGGGTGGCAGCAACCCTTCCCTACTCTGCTCCCGGCCCACTCTCTGTCCTTCCAGCCCTTTGCTGGTGATGGCCATGCCATCTTTTAAAAGAACAAAAGGACAAATCAGACCTACCCTCCCTCACATCAGTGCTCACTGTGTGGCGCCTCCAAACCCGGCTGCGGCAGCCCACCTCGTCGGCACCCCTCTGCTCCCAGTATCCTCTGCAACAAGATGGTGCTCCCCCGCTGTGTCTTCCTCTGTGCTCCTGGCATGTACCAGGAGCTCTCCAGTCCTCAGTGGCTGACAACAGAGCTGGCCTCTGAGCAGGCTTCCAGCTTGGCATGCTGGATGGGGAGGGGTATGGAATGTGGAGGAGGAAGAGGAAGAGGAAGCACCCCATTCTGGGGGGCTATGAAGAGATGGAGGTTAGAGCAGCCCCTAGCAGGTTTAGCATCTGTCAAAGGTCTACTCTAGGATCTGGCTGCCCTGTAGGGCCCACCGCACTCATCTAAGCAAAGTTACTGTGGGGCAAGTCACTGGGTCCTGGGGGCTGCACAATCCTTACTGGTGAACGTTGCTAACATCCTGGCTGGAGCAGATGGGAGTGATAGAGGTCGTGTTGCAGGTGACTGTGCCCAGGATTGGCGCTCAGTTTCTTTTATAAGGTATGTATGTATGTATGTATGTATGTATGTATGTATATATGTATTTACTTATTTGGTATAGGGTTTCGCTATGCAGCTCAGACTCATAAGGATCCTTCTGCCTCAGCTTCCCCAGTGCTGGAATTACAGGTGTGCACCATGCCTGGTCTCAGTGGTCCCTATGGTGTGCCCAGGGTCCCTGGGCTGGCATGGTATGCAGTACTGGGGCTCCGACCCAGGTCTTGGCACTTGCCAGGTAGGCACTTAGATTGCAGAGCTATCTCCCCAGCCCTGGTGCTCAGCTTCTTTGGTTTGTGCTTGAGAGACCTTCTCAGGAGTCCTGGAAGGATGGGGTTGGCAGCCATCAAGGCCAGGCAGCGGTGACGGTAGAGCACACTAAGAGGGAAATGAGTTCTGGAGGTGCTCGGTTTTCCTGGAGAACGAGAGAGTGCATGGGTCCCTGGCCACCCCAACTTACTTTGGAGGGGGTGGGGCATGTGGTCTCAGCTGTCCTCAGCCCAGCACACTAGGTGACACCACTCTGCAGAGCAAGCTGGTGTAGGGCAGGCCTCCAGCTCTGCCCCGGGGCTTCACTGCTCCTTAACTGCTGCACCCTCCCACCCCCAGGGCCCAGGACCACCAAGTCTACGTGCACCTCCGAGTCTAGCGAGGTGCCGTCACTTCTGCATGGCCCGTTCTTGCTTATTGGAGACGAGACCTCTGTGTTGCACGTGATTAGGATGTGTGTGGCTTTCGGCGATCATGGCGCGACCCTCGGGTGCTCCCCTGACCCTGACGAGGCCATTCTCTCAGGAGCAGGCCCGCCCCCAAATACTCCCCATGTGACTTCCCTAGGAGCTCTAGGCTCGAGATCAACCACTGCGCCAAACCTACCGGGGTGATTTGCAACAGTGAATTATTACGTGGAAAAGCCATTAATTCTGAGTGCGTTCAAGAAAGACTGGACATTAATCCGATCTGCACTCATCTTTATACCGAACTATGCCTCAGGAAGCCTCAGTTTATCCACTTGCTTGAGAGGAAACAGGTGTTACCTGGCTGCCAAATGCACAGCGAGGCACTTGTGAGCGCAGACGCCCTTGCCACCTCATGGTCTGTGGTCAGCCGCTGGGCCATCCAGGGCTGTGGCACCTGCATTCCTGCTGGTAGAAGGCCCTGTGCCCTCACCTGGCACGGCCCCTCCATTTCCCAGCCCTTTAATGTCCCCTCTCTGCCTCCGCTGCTCCATCCACCTGGAAGGAAAGGCCCAGCTCAGCCAACGGGGAGGGGACTCCCAGGAGAGACTCGGAAGCAGCCCCTGTCCTCTGCAGGCCTCTGCAGTACCACGGGCAAGGCTTGAAGCCCCCACCCCGGCTCCCCTCTTCCTCCTCGGCCCTTCTCCTGTCTTCCCCTTCCTTCCTCTCCTCCTCCAGCTCTGCGCCGTTTCCTCGGGGCATGACTCACGGGTTTCCTCCCACCTGCACTGCAGCTTTCCAAACCTTCACTTGCAGGGACGTACTGTGTGCAGGTTCCAGCCCTCAGAGGCGTTCAGGCTGTGCCGGGCAGTGGGTGGTGACCCCGTGGGCCAGCAACAGCCCCCTCCTGCAGCCCACGACTGATGCCAGGGGAGTGCGCCTGGCTGGATTTCTAGCTCTCTGGGACAGTGGAGAGAATCTAGTTTTGCCTTTGGAAGCTAACTCCCTAATTGACCTTGGGTGCGTTCCTTCCTATCTTGCTTTTCCCTTGAGCACGCTGCACTCAGCAGGAGCTGGGGACTCCTGGGTCCTTGGTTGTTTCCCCGACCCAGAATGTACCCTGGTTTGGCTGCAGGGATGGACTAGAAGGGAGGATCAAGGGTGTGTGGGCGGGCAGTCTCAGAAGTCATCTAGTGTGCAGGCAGTCATCAGGCGCCTGTGGAGCCAGGCATGCTCCTCTGGGGCTTTGGCAGGTGTGGAGCCAGTACGTTTCAGGCACCCTATAGTTACTCCTGTTTCTTTTTTTTTTTTTCCCCCAGCCCTGAGATTGAGGAGAAATGAAACCCACTGGAACACGTGACCCAGGGCTCATCCAATCATAGCGTCATATTCCCATGACCTTGCAGATTGGTGGAGGGATGGGCACATGACCCAGGAAGAGCCAATGAGAGGCAAGGAGCTTTGATGGTCCTGAAGAGATGCTGGCTCTTTTCTCTAGAATCCCGGCTGCAAGGCCTCCTGCCCCCCACCATCTCAGAGCTTAGGCAGAGCAGGAACATAGCGTCTCATTTTCCCAACCAGGAAGCCAAGGCAAATAGGGCTTCACTTTAGACACTGTTAGCTCAGCATCTGCGATGACACAGCTGCACTTGCTTTGCATATATTACCTCATTTAATTTGCGCCATAATTTCTAGGGTAGGTATTGCTAGTTTGTCCTGTAGAATGAGAAACTGGGCTTTGGGTCTGCCTGACCCAAGATTCATGCCTGATCCCCGTCGTACTGTCCGCCTGAAGGAGCGAGGCTCAGACCCCCACCCTGGGTAGGGAGGGGCTCCAGTGCTAGCCACGGAACCCTGAACCTCGGCCGCTTGAGTTGGTGAGCTCTGTAAGCAGGAGCTGTATCCCAGCGCCACCGTCCCTGCTGGTTGAAACCTCACTGCAGGGATGAGTGGCACCAGCAGCTCTAATTTGATGGCACCACAGTTCTAATCTCAGGCCAGAAAGATGCTTGGGGGTGCTTGTCATGGGATGGAGTGAAGACATCGTCCCCAGCCTACAGTGTGTGTTCCAGCAGGGGTGCATAGAGGAGCCAGGCTGTCTATAATTTCTGCCTCTTTCTCCTTCACAGTCTGTACACAGTAGGTGCTCAGTAAATATTTACGGAACAAAAAAAGAAGAGCAGGAGCGAAAGGTACAGATCAAGGGGCTGAGCCTCTGCCTGCATGTCTTACCCTGCACAGTCTGTGGGCCCCTGGCGTTGCTCTGTTCACTGCAGCCACAGCTGGGGTCTAGAGCCCCTGGAAGGAAGCTGCTTGTGTGGTGCTTTGGTTGTAGAGTTTCCAGAGCCTACATCTGGGGCTCAGTATCTTCTCTTCTCAAGCCAGGGCTGGACTGAACTTCTGCTGCTTGTGGGAGGGAGGCCCACAAGCCATGCTGTGAGTCTTCAGTCTGCTTTGCCCCTAGTCTGTGCACAATTCTGGGGACAGTGGTGCAGCCTGTAAGAGGCAGGGGGAAAGGAGCCCAGCATAGAGTAGTTCACCTATACACTGGCTACACAAAGGCAGGCAGTAGATGGATGGTGACAGGCTGGGTCAGTGTGGTCAGATGGAGGAGGTTGTGGATGTGTGGGATGAAGAGGCAAGCCTCAAGGGTGGGGTCGGCCCAGTTCATGGCAGGCCTGGCCTTGCGGCTGAGTGGATGACAGAGGCTTGGAGATGGTAGGTGGGTAGCAGCAGTGATCCAGGGCAGGAATTGAAGGTCTCGGCTCCTCCCAGACAGCCTGGCCTTCGTTACCTAGGTGACCTGGATCATCTTTGAGCATTAGACTCATGGCCCAGAGGTGGGGCAAATCCGGCACTAAGTCCACACACTGGCTCTGTGTCCTAGGTGGCTGGGTGGGTAGGCCTTCCTGCCACGCCTCCCACAGTGCTGCTGGTGAGATGACAGCACGTGTGAGCAGGCTTGGCAGCAGCCCTCTGGGTACACTGCCACCGAGTCATGGCAGCCCTACCAGGAGAAGGGCAAGGCAGTGGTCGCGGGCCCAGGTCTAGCTCCTCCTGGGAGCTGCTGCCTGTCCTTTGCTGTGACGAGGCCCACGCTCAGGCCTCAGGCTTCTCATCTGTCCACTGAGAGGGTGGACTGGACTGGGCATTCCCAGGCTGCCTGCTCGGGCACAGAGAGCTGAGACAAGGCCTTCCCCTGGGACCACGGGCAGAGAGTCATAGCCCTGAGCCTTGTGTCACCAGCCCAGGGATAAGGCAGGCTGCAATCAGAGAGGTGGGGGACATCACCTCATGTTGGCTGGATTATATTCTTCACTCAACTCCAACTTCATTAAAAAGCTCATTGCTGATCCTCTTAAGGCTCCGCAGGAGGGACAGGGATAGGGCGAGGCGGTGGTGGGCTGTCCTCCTTGGGGAAGCGGACAAAGTGATTTGCATATTTATGAAGTCTTTTCCATTTTGCCCAGGCCCGTGTGCACCAAAGGATGTCATATCTCATTTTAAGCTGGGATTTGTGTTCTGGGAATGACAGCTCAAGCTGTCGGGCAGCCTCTCAAATATCTGGAAGGACCAAGTCACACTGCGCTGGGCCCATCTCAAATCAGCAGCTGTAGGCCATGCGGCGTGTGGGTCACTTGGCTTCTCTGGGCCTCAGTTTCCCTGGGCCTGGAGTGAAGTTGGACCACATCTATGGAGGACAGCTTCTGGTGTGATTGTAGTGATGACCTTCTGAGTACTCCTGTCCTCGTGGGGATGGGTGGTTCCATAACTCATTTCTGAAAGAGGCCTCCAGAGTAAAGAGACGGCTCCTCTGAGGTGGGGTGAGAAAGGACCATGACTTGGTCCTGCTCATGTCTGTGGTATTCTGCGATTGCTCACTGTGATGACTCCGGCTGGTGGTGACATCCCTGAAGGATGGAGGCTGATGTGTAGGAGGAACAAGGACCCAAATCCTCTCTGCAGCTGTGTAAGGAACTGGCTGGAGACCCTCCTAGAGGAGTCTCACAGGGTCATGGACCATAGCTCAGACACGCCAGTGCTGAGACTCGCTGGCCGAGCTCAGATGCTTCCCATAGAGCCCATGAGATAGGGAGAGCTTTGAGATTGAGCCTCGTAGCTTGGACAGCAGGTGACTAATGGGACACCAGGTCAAGCTTACATTCAGCTGGTGCCTTCAAGAGGTACTATCTTGCCCATCCTGGGCCAGGCTGAGAGGAGAGGGTATGTCTGAGTCACCTTCTGTCTCCGGTCCTAGAAAGGGTCCCATGCTACAAGGACCAGGGAGTGGTCGATGTCACACAGTGCGGGCCTCCAAGTACAGGGCGTGGCGCTGCCCAGGTGGCTTCCTACCAACGTCCTTTGTGTCCAGGTCTGCCCTCAGCAGCTGACACACTCTGCTTGGGTGCCTCTCATCTCCCCAGCTCACCAACCATTGCTCCAAGGGTGGTACTTCTCTCCCAGGCCCAGCATTGCCCCACTGCAGCCTGCGGCTGATAAAGTCATCTTGGCAGCTGGCCGTAAAATATTTGGGGTCAGAGTAAACAAGCAACTGGCCTAGGGTTTTAGTGAGAACTAAGATGATCTGCTATGAGGATGAGCTGAAGAGTTCTGCAGAAAGACTCCCTTCTTTCCTCCCCAAATTCAAATGACTTTCCTTTATGCTTCTTGGAATGCAAGGCCCAGAGTGCCTGTTAAAAAAGGAAGTGTGTGTGTGTGTGTGTGTGTGTGTGTGTGCGCACGCTTGAGTTCACACGTCCTGCCCCTCTCAGCTCTCTACTGTGTGCTGGGAAACTGGTTTCTTGTTAGGTGGCCTGGTATAGAGGAAGCTTCTTAGCCATAGGGGAGAGGGCTTGGTGGTGTTCCCAAAAGCTGGGGAATGCCCCTGGGATATTGGGAAGTGGAGAAGCAGGCTGGGCTCTGCCCTCTGCCTGCTCTTGAAGGATGGCATGAGAGGACATCTTGGACAGAGGGGCCTGAGCCCATTCCGAATCTGCAGGAGGCTGAGGTCTCTAAGGCAGGACTGTCTGGCCTCCACCATAGCGAGGCTCTGTGTGTGAGTGGTCCACACAGCAGCACGGGCTGCAGGTAGCAGCAGAGCACCTGGCACAGGTCCAGGTGATGTGGGTGATGTCAGTGCTACTCACGTGTGCTCTCTATGTTTCAACAGCCACCTGTGTCCCCCCACCTCACCCACCCCCCACTGGACGGTGCTGCTCCAGAGTGTGGAGAGAGTGAGCAAGAGGAGGCCCGCCCATTCTTCA
>PVJA010005226.1:0-80424 GCA_004027025.1 Myocastor coypus | reverse complement strand
TGGAACTAGTTGTGTTGTTTTGGGAGAAGACTTCTTTCTGCCTCTTTGGGCAGCTGTGCTATACACCAGAGCTGAATTTTTGTGGTTCTGGGCCTGCAGCCCAGATGGGTATCAGTATGGAAATGGGTATTCAAGGTGTCTGAAAACAGCTGGCCTTGGGTTGGGTCTTGGCTTCCATGGCTGCTAGTTTTTTTTTTTTTTTTTTTTTTCCTCCACTGTTGTTTGCCTCTCTAAGAAGGGGCAGGTGTTCCTTGAAGACACAGATCCTTCTTGCCTCGTTCTTTGTGTCCTGTCCACCCCCCAGAACTTACTACCTCTTTTCTGAGGTTTTACTCTATTTTACACAGTACCCCTGTAATGTGTCTAACAAGAGTCACTACACTGGGCACAAAAATATCCTCTACTTTCTGTATACAAAGTATATTAGCCAGCATGCCTCTGTTGAGGGGCACATGATTATAATAGAGTCTGCCAAAAATATATAAATCAGGAAAATAAAAACTTGTATAAATATTTTTATACTGAATTTACTGAGGTATCATGAGATTAATACAAGTTACCTCTGGCCTCTATAATTATAAGGGATGCTCAATGTGGTGGCTATTAGTTTCCCTTCATTAGTTCAAAAAACTGCTAACATGTGTATACATTTTTTTTGATGGATTCTGTCTATGTTTTATGTATTAAAAAATTCACCTCTATGGGGCCCAGCGGGATGGCTCAGTGGTCTAAAGCGCCTGCTTTGGCGGCTTCAGGGACCGCGGTTCGATCCCCGGCACCACATGCTGCGCCAGCCCTGCCGTCAGGGCGCGGGCTGAGCCAGACATAAAAATGAGTGAATAAGCAAATAAAGGTTATGAAACAAGAAAAACATAAGTAAATAAAATAAAAAATTCTTTAAAAAAATTCACCTCTATATTTAAGGTAAGGTTAGATACTTATGAACTGCTTTGGGATAGCACCTATTATATTTGACTGAATAAGATTGTTTCCATAGCAAAGAATAACAACAAAACTGAAACTATTAGTACCTCCTCCCCACCAGTGTGAACCAAATCAAAGAAGTCTTATTAGTTATCCATGATGACTTCTTTTTTTTTTTTTTTTTTTGGTGTCAGGGATTGAACTCAGGATCACCAGGTGCTATGTCCCTGAGCTATCTCCTTGATCCATGATGTCATTCTCTACGTTACTTTAATTCTTATAATTATTATAGTTTGTGTAATTAACCTTTCACTCTTAGTTTAAGTGCTTAACATTACAACTGTGTAAAGAAGTGTAAGAAAGAATTTAAATATCTTTCATTAGAGACTTGTTTTTTAGTTCCAAGTGAAGATTGTATTAACAAATAACCTTATTTAAACAAAGAAGCCAGAAAAGAAAAACAATTAGTAATATTCTAAATAATGGTAGTTTTAAGTCATCATTCACCTTATATTTTGCTTGTATGACTAGTAATGGAGTCCACTTTGTATCTTTGATTTTCTAATGCAATGCACCAGAGAAGAAAATGATGGTAGAGAAAACTCAGTCCCACCTTGTTAGGTTGAGGAAGCAAGTTATCTTCAGCAAACATGGACTTAAGCATAACCCCCATGGGGTTGTTGTGAGAGGAAAGAACTGTGCTGGCCTGTCAGGAACCTGGGACCAACCCCAGTTAGCAGCCATGGGGCCCCTTCTCCTGCTGTAAGAGCTCTTTGTAGTTTTCTGTAAGATGAGAAGACTTTAGTCTAAATCTAATTAGGATGGACTGGATTGGAAAACAGTGTCAAGAGATCAAGGTGGTTAGCTTGACAAAAAAGTATCATGTTGCTTGGCAGAGTGGTTTCTGTATATAGTCACACCTGTTCCTGTTGTCACCTTGTCTGGAGGTCATTGCCAGGTCGTTTTTCAGTAACTGCCACAATGATTCATCTTTTGATGACCTTCAGGCTGTATTTCAGTGATGAAATTGAGGCAAACAGTGGTGCACTTTTTCTAACTTCGTGAAAATGATGGGCCTGTTCTCCCTCTATGAAAATGTTTCATCCCTTAAGCACAAATTAAAGTCCTACTCTTCCAGCTCTGACATGTCACATCCCAGATGTGGTGACGCAGGGAAGCAACCCTGGATTACTCATGGGGGGGACAGAGAGCACCGTTTTCAGTGCCAGGTTTTGGGCTTCAGCTTTCCATTCCTGCTATGCTGGGGGTATCCCTGCCTGAGTTCCTGTCTTAGTCCATGTGTCCATTTTGTATCTGTAAATGGGACTTAAAATTGTACTTTATTCTTAGAGAAGTTAAGAAATAATGTGCAAAGCACTTAAAACAATTTCCAGTATGACCTTTGCACTCAATAAATACTAGCAATTATTAGAATTTATTTTGACATAATTGGGGGGTAAGTATAACTTTAAAGTGGGAAGAGGATTCTGTGGAGATAGTGATTCCATTTTGTTTATTGTTTCATTTGTTCTTAGCCTATGACTTTGCTTTATTTTTTGAAAGCAAATTTTAAATAACTTCTATGGGAAGAATCAAGTGTTATTTGTCATATATTTCATCAAACACAGTTCTTCTGTTTCCTAGCATAAAAATTCCTTTGGATACACATTTCAGGAAATAAAATCTTAGTGGCCTATGGCTGCTAACTGGGGTTGGTCCCAGGTTCCTGACAGGCCAGCATAGCTCTTTCCCCTCACAACAAGCCCATGGGGGTTATGCCTAAGTCCATGTTTGCTGAAGATAACTTGCTTACTCAGCCTAACAAGGTGGGATTGAGTTTTCTCTACCATCATTTTCTTTTCTGGTGCATTGCATTAGAAAATCAAAGATATAAAATGCATCCCGTTATTAGTCATAAAAGCAAAGGAACATTAGTAATTTTTAGTTTTATTCCATTACTTACTAACACATTAGTTTTTATTACCCAATTCTTTTAAATGAGAGATTATAATTTAAAAGTAAATTCTACCCGGTTTCAGGTTAATTTCTCCTTTTTTTAGGCAATGGTTTCCTATTGGTAAATAACTAAAAAGATGATCCATGCTTAAAGGTGGTTTCTATATTTGGAAATATTAAGAGTTTATAGCAGCTTGATTGAAATGGCAGTGTACACAGGCCTTAGTAGCTTAATTTTTGCAGGTTTGGAGGTAATCCTTTTCTATTCTTTAACTGTCCTCATGTTTATTCACTGCTGCGCTGTTCCTCCTCAGCTCTGGGAAGCTATGCCAAGTGATGTTTGACAGTGTTAGAATGTTCCTTCTGATGCTGGCAGCTGAGAACTCAGGGCAAGTTCCACGGAGCTGAGCCCTGTGTCTTAATCCCCCTTCATGTTGGATCAGAAATCCCGAGTCTGTTATTATAGTGATGCTGACCAAGAGAGCCCTCTGAATGATGTTTAATTTAAGAGTCAGCTGCTCCCAACTGCCCAATTTTAGGATGTATTTAAATTTTTATGTGATTTTTTTTTTTCCCCTTGCACTAAAGCTAGTGTGTGACTAGCTCTTACTCACTGTCATGGGACTTAGTGTTGATTTGCTGGGAGCTGGCAGAGGGAGGCATGCTGCCTGAGTGCTTGCCCAGCAGTTCACGAGGCTAGTTTGGAGAATGTATAATAAAGGGTTTGTTGTCTGCCAGTTACAGTTGAGTTCAAGCTATTTTGTAATCATTAGCATAAATAGTGACCAGCTGAAGAAATGACAGTAATTTAAGTTGATGTTTTTTATTTTCGCAGTTGACATCAGGGACCTGCATTTAAAATTTAGTAGGTTGATTATATAGCAAAAGCATAATCCTAGGTAGGCCATCTTTTCAGGACATCATTTTAGAGATAGGTGATGACTTTCTTACTTCCAATGTTATGTACTCTTCCCTACCTTGGATGGTGGAGGCTGAGGGATGCCCCCCATGCCAGTAGAAGTTTAGAGGATTTTCAGAAGACTGTGTTGTTCTTAGGCCTTTATTTGCTACAGGGGAACTAGCTTTCCTTCCAGCTGCATTTTTTTCCACTTCTGTATTTTCATAGAGATATGTGTTTGTCTTCATTAGCAAACTGATTTTGTTTGATCAGTGCTTGAGAGGTAAACACTTGGTCAAAGTTTGTATTTTAATCTGTTCTCCTTAACTATGCCTGACACATAGTTCAGTAAATCTTTTTTTCAATGAAGAGGTTACTTAGCTATGTTCTTGTATGTTTAAGATAGTTATAAATGGAATTTATCAAGGCAGGGGGATTCCATATTTTCCTTCTTTTAGGGCTAACTTAACTACAGTCCTGATAAGAGGTGTGTGTTAGGGCTGCAGAGATGTGCTGGCATGCCTTTCTCAGATTCTTGCTGCTGGCAGGAATGGAATGCCTGGCTTTTGTTGGAATGAATTCCAACTCACTCAAGGATGCTCTTCTTTTGTGTTCATAAACTGTAAGAATTCAATTATATTAAAATCTAATATAACAGATCTTTGTGCCTTTTGACTATGGTACACATTAATTGGAAAAAAGCTGAATTTCCAAAAGCAGCTGAGTAGCCAAATCATTATCTTTCCATCCTTGCATTGTATTAGTGTTTTGGATTTTTCAAGAGAGTCACTCACAAATATGATTGCATTTTCTCTGTATGACCCATGGTGAAAGAGCAGAGGCCGTGGCCCTTTTACAAAAACTGCTCTCTTATTGCATGAAACAGAGCATGAGCATAACCAATATAATCAATATTATCAGGAAGCTTTAAGAGAACATATACTTTCTAAAATATTTTCAAACAAGTTATAAACAAATACATATTTCCAGAATCTGTCCACTTATTACTCTTTGCCCAAATGCCCATTTTGAATCAGTATTACTGTATTGTGAAATATTGCTGTATTACTTGACTTTTTGTTTTGTTTTTGAGGTAGGGTCTCACTAGGTAGTTCAGGCTGGCCCTGAATTTGCTATGTAGCCTAGCCTGACTTCAAGCTCATAGTGATTCTCCTCCTTTAGCCTTCTGAGTGCTAGAATTGTAGGCATGAGCCACCATACTCAGCCACATGCTTTTTTTTTTTTTTTTTTTTTTTTTTTTTTTTTTTTTTTTTTTTTTTTTTTTTTTTTTTTTTTTTTTTTTTTTTTTTTTTTTTTTTTTTTTTTTTTTTTTTTTTAAACCAGTAATACATCATGAAAAATTTCTGTGTTAATGAAGTTCTTATAGAAAGCCTTATTTAATGGCTACCTGACATGTAACAGATTTCTAAATTATGAGAACATCTTTGTTAGCAAGGCACATAAGAACTAGTTTTGTTGTTGAATATGCCTCATGTTGAGGATGCCTCATCTCACAATGATGCAACCTTTGCAGAATAAAGAGAGCATGAAGAAGAGAGGGAAATGGGCTCAATTAAACCTTGTCATACATCCTATGATGTTATGGTGCCGGTGAAGAAATAACTGTAGGGCTGTGGTTCTTATGTCAGTACTACCATCCCCATCCCCTGGGGGCTTGTTAACAGTATATAGTGTTGGCCCCACCTTGCCCTGCTGAATGTGTGGAGCTGTTGCCTGGTGACTTGATTGACAGTCAAGCCTTTTGGGTGATTCCAGTGTGGATTTGAATTTGATCACCATTGCTATTGAGTTAGGCCAAGTTCGAATATACCTGATGATAATGTAGTTTGTTTCTTATTTGAAATATTGAAATTCACGAAAAGGTATCTATCTTGTTATACCTGCAACTAGTGCAAAAAGCAAGGTAGTACAGGACTGGAAGACTTCTCCCAGATACTGAGGAAGCTGGGAAGATAAGGCCTATAACCAGGAAAGTAGATTATAACTGGCAACAGTGTCAGCTATCCTGCAAGAGGGTTCAGATCCCACCAGCCAGCAGTTCAGTTTTCAGTTACTATCTTCTGTGCAGCAGACACTACTAAAGATATAGACTAAAATAGCCTAATGGATGGATTGAAAGGAGCTCGAAATGAAGGACAGAAGTGTTGGCTTTTGACTATTTTCTTATGGGGTGGTACCCCAGCAACTCTTTTGGGTAGATATTATGTTGTAAACAAAGGATACAAAATATTTGCTGTTTTATGAAAGAGCGAATATCATTCTACTCAACTTAGGCAGCCAAATATAGGCTTGGCTTTGAATTTAGAGTCAGCCATGTGTTTTGCTTGAACCCAAATTCTGGGTTCCTGGTGGCTTCCCAAGTTGGTTCCTTTACATACATGTGTATGCATTGTTTACTGGATTAAACATTTTCCTGAGATTGGGCTCAAGCCACAGCAGCTGTTGAGCACTCCAGCTGTGGAGCCCCCAAAGTGCATGTAGACATGTTCCTAACTGCTCTAATTGTACTACTTAGCTTGTACTTTTTCTTTTTCAAATCTGGTCACAGAGATAAAAAAGCTTCAGATGTGAGTCTCTGAGGCCTTTTTCAATCAGGATGATAGTCTCTGTGATAATTAATGCAGACTATTCTGCTTACTTGATTATTTGTAGACAACTCAGGTACTTGATCTTGGCCTTTGCTTAGCAGTCTTGGTCTGTTTCAGGAGGTAGACAGATACAAGGCCCTCACCTGTTGGCCTACTTCAGAGAGACATTTCTTTCTTTGTCCCTCCAGGATTTGTTCATGAATGCAAAGTCCTGGAGGGAAGAGTTACACAGTAAGAATTTGAACATAACTTTTGGCTTTTCCCCCTCTTCTTTGTACAACATCTTACAAAGTATACAAAATGAAAACTCAAGTGGTTTTTTTTTTTTTTTGTTTTTTTGGTGGGACCAGAGTTTGAACTCATGATCTTGCATTTGCCAGGCAGGCACTTGTGCCATGGAGCTATCTTCCTGGCCCCTCAGCAAGTGTTTTTAGTGACCACATGATGTATTAATTTGAAATACACCTACCGTGGAACCAAAATTTATAGATCCATGACTTTTTTTCATGACTTTACTTTTTTTTTTTTTTTTTTTTTTTTTTTTTTTTTTTTTTTTTTTTTTTTTTTTTTTTTGTATTTTAGGGAAGGATCTACAGAGTGTTCAGTGTCTCAATACTAGATAGAACACCTAGTGATCCACCTGTTCACAGCCTCCCAGGAGCTAGGATTACAGGCACAGGCCACCATGCCCAGTCTCAATTGCTGTCTCAGTGTGCCCTGGGGGCGGGGCTGGCAGGGCAGGCCTGGAGAGCAAACCCTTGCCTCCTGTGCCTGCTTTCGAGCACTAATCTGCTGAGCTGTTGTGTCGCGGTAGCCCTTCTCACCTTATGCTTTATTCAGCTGCTTTGTAAGGACCAGGATGACCACATCCCATATCTGTCAGACCCCTTCCTCTCAGTACATTGCATATTCTCCTACAGAATAATTGTTCAGGGGTATTTATGCTTAGAAACTGAGAACTGAGAAAAAGAGAAGGTGAATATAAATATTAAAATCATTGGGCTAAAGTTGGGTAATGATCTTAAGTACTTCTAGAAAATTACAGTATGAAATTTAAAGTGAGAATGGTTAAGCTTCTTGAGATCTAATTCACTATCTTTGTATCCTGCTGGATCCATCCTCTTAACAGTTTTTGTCTGTTCTTAAATACTTCTATAAATGAACTAATCTTAGCATTCCCACTCTGAGTTAAAAGTTGTTCGCTGGGCAAATGGCATTTAGAACATGAGTTTTATCTTATATGATAAAAGACATTTCAAATATAATTCTAAGTCAGTACTAGATATTTAATCAGATGGATCTCAACTACAGAATAGTTAAGCCAGTGCTTGCAGTAGCACTTTTGTTGCTGGCTAGTGAAAGGTGGTTCTTTTTTTCTTTTGGAGGGAAAAGAGGACAGGGGAGGAGGAGCAGAGACACTTCAGGAATCTGCATGCTTGGTTTGAGCAGATTCACAGAGCCAGAAACAGCAGCAGCTGCTTTACCAGCCCTGGCAGGTGTCTGAGGAAGGCATTACTAATGGAAATCCTAAAATAATGTCTTTTTTAAATGTGTCTAAAGAAAATTGAAGGACATGCAGATGCAAGAAAAGAGGTTAAATTATACTAAAGAAGATAGAAAAAAAGCAGCCAGGTTTGGTATTTGGAAGAAACAACTGTGCATGTTTAGACTTGTTAAGTAAGATTTGTAGGAGGCCATGGATCGGATTGGCACATGAACTTGGCCTAGCAGACCTAACCAATGTAGAGCAGAATCCAGAAACAGCTTTGGCTGGCTGCAGGAGACCCTGTAATCAATTAACTAGTTGGACTGTAACCACTGAGCTGGCTGGCTGACAAAGCTGTAGCCAGTTAAGTTGTTTTTTATGTCTCAGTTTGATGAAACAGATAAATTCTGTGAGATCACATTGTTAGTTGAAGTTCTAAAAACTGGCCCAATTCTCATTTGTCTTTTGGTTTTTGTTTTTCTGTATTCACATAAATCTTACTAGATTTGAATGATTTAAGGAATTTTTCTCTTTGAAATGGATTCTCACCAAAAGGAATTTAAAGAGACCTTAGTAGAAGCTTTAGTCTTGTTTTAAATTATAAAGTAATGATTACTCTTTTGGGGGGAGGGTTGTGCCAACCTATTACTGGGTTTCAACAACAACAAAAGAGAACATTTATTGGATGCTTTTTATTGAAAACTTTGACATAAGCTGTACTGCATTTATCTCTACCTTATGACAGCCCCATGAAACAGGTGTGGCTTCTACTTACTCTCTGCTGTCTCTCAAGGACAGCAGAGAGTTGAGGCTGTCCAACAGCACAGTAAATCTAGATAACTTGCAGGGTCAGAGAAGTGGATCTTACAGTAGAAAAAGTTCATGGCCATGCACACTTACTATGTTTCTCTTTCCTATTTGTGACTGATAATCCAAACAAGTTAGATGTATGTTACAATATGTGTATATTGTGGGTAAACAGTAAGTGATACATTTTGTCAGATGGCCTTGCTCTAGTGTGACATTCATCAGTGACCTTTAAGCCTGTGTGCTTGTCTCCGCACACTCAATATAAGTATCTTGAATTTTAAGACTTTAATTTTCAAGTACTTGGGTCTCCTTGGAATCAATTATCAGGACCAGTTAGCTCCAAAATAACTTCATAAATATCTACGTGAAACTTGAAGTATCACAAAGTTATGAGAGCACTCAGCTATAAAGCATGAGAAATTTGAGATATTCGTAGGAAAATGGATGTACCTGGGAAACACAGTGAGCCAGATACTTAAGCTTAAATACTGTATGGTATCTCATTTGAGTGACGCAAGTACAAATAAAATGATAAAGGAGGGATAGAAGGGGACAAGGGGAAGGACCTCTTATAGTAGGAAAGTAATCTAAGGGAACAAGGACAAGGGGCGAGGAGGAGGGAAGGGGAAATGAGAATCAAGATGTGCCACGTACAGGAACCTAAACACTTGAGTGAATGTGAATACTGTACATCATAACATAAGCTAAGACAAATAATACCAATAAGTGTGAAAAAGAGGGTAGAGGATTCAGAGGAGGACTGAGGAGTGGAAGAGAAAAGGGATTAGAAAAAGACGCTATAATGCACAGGTGTAACTACTCCCAAGGTGATTGTAAACTGTGTGAGTTGTACTAATAAAAAATAAGTCAAATTTAAAAAGTGAAAAACATTTCAGTATATGCAAGGAAAAGCCATGAAATATAATAAAACAACAAAATCTTTGGTATTAGAAAAATATACAGTAAAAAATTATTCAGTCCAACCAGATCAAGTGTAGAAACCTTATGTAAATACGTTTTAGCAGTGTGTGGCTCTGATAATAAAGAACAGTAGTGTGTAATTTTGATTCAAAATATTTTTAGTGGAGCTACAACCAAGTTGTGCAAACAAGTACATTTAACTGGGTGCTGTGAAGGTGATTTATTTAAAGCAGTAGTAACACTGCAGCTAAAAGGAAGTAGTCTACAGGACACATGCCAGATGCAGTTATAATTTTAGCAGTAGTATTGTCCTCAGTGTAGCTCACCCATTCCATCTCTGAGGGGCAGAGATCTCGTTAGTGAGTAGGTGACCCTGCTCAGACTGAGACTGCAATTTAGTGCAATATAGTGTGGTTGTTGCACAGCCTGCGTGAGGCCAGGGCCTACTTCTGACTGGCATCAGCTGGAGAGATCTGACGGCCCATAGTGTACTCACCTTCTGTGGTGCCACTTTATCAGGCCTCACAGTAGATCCAGAATGCATGCCGTGCATATGGTCCATGCCTGCTGTTCATTGAAGAACCCACAACCAGTGAGTTCATTCTTAGGGTCATTGTGTGGGCAGTAGTAATACAGGACCATAGCTGTTGTTTTGGGCTCTCTTGTGCAGGTGAAATTTAGTTAAGTAAAACCTGGGGAACTTGTGCAGAGGAGCTGAGAAAAGGAGCTGAAGGTAGGCCCAGGCCCAGAGCTCAGCTTTCTGTTTTGTGTTTCATTTTGTAGTATGCTGATGAAGAGATCAAAGAGCCTCAGAACAGGAGGTGACTATGGCCAAGGTCAGAATGATTTCAGATGGGGAATGGGCTTCACTGTGCCACAAAGGATGCAGGAGCCTTGATGAGCATCTGAAAAGCCCTTTCTGGAGTCCCCTGGAGAACCAGGCCTATTCACGCTTGGTCATATCCATTTCAGATTTCTGACTTCCTGAAATGTGAGATAATAAGTTTATATGGTTAAGCCATTAAGTTTGTGGTAATTGCTTTCAGGAGAAATAGAATACACTATTTTAACTCATGGGAGAAAAAAGGGACACAGTACTCCTGTGGTTAAGGTTAAAATGAGCTTGTTGAATTCCTAGTTGGAAGGAAAAAACCCTGGAAATTATTTTGATGTATCTGTTTTTCACATATATCTGTCCTTTAAACATTTTTTTAACATTCTGGAAAAAGTCAAAAGCCAAGCCAAACTTTTCTGAAGACGTGTTTCTGGGCAGTGGTGTAGCTTTAGCCTGGAGACAGCTACATAGGTAGATTAGAGGCCCTGTGTCCTGCTAAATACTTGAGTGCTATTTCTTCTAATGGCTTTGTGTGTACAGTTGTTCTCAAGAAGCCACTGGGATTGTACTTGGACTGCTGATTATCTGTAAGTGGTTTGCTTCTAAGATAATTCCATAATTTGAGCCTGTATCCGAGCAATTTTTTTTTTAACACAGTTATCTAAAAGTTAATGCATGATACTTAAAAGTTACTATTCTGTACTCATGGCTACATATATGCTTTATAGGTAGCTTTGGAGTCAATTGTACTGTGCTTAAATTCCATTGTTGCCTGTGGTGTGGATGCCTGCATGGATATTTTTTTATGGTTGAGCCTACGTGGTCGGCCAGAGTATCTTTATGCTGTGTGTGAGGTATGAGCAGCAGCTGCACATCTGAGAAATGTGGGTAGGTCAGCTAATTCAGCTAGGGCTGGTGTGTGATCTGTGAGGGATCTGGGACCAGGCCATATTAGTGGATCTTTACAAGCCTACAAGTCTGCCAAGATTCAGTTGTTTTCTAATTTCAAAGTGAGGAACCTGTTTTCCGAAGAAATACTTATGACTTTGTATTAGTAAATTATTTAAATATGCATAAGAAAATGCAATCTGTGTTTTAAAATTATGCATGAAAACTTACTATTTGGCAGACCTATAACATGTGTTGTAATGGAACCACTGAAAATGTATATTACTTGTGAATTTCATATATAAAATAAATACCAGTAGAATTTGAAATAATATTTTATTTTTTCAAGCCTTAGATCCCAGCATAATGTTGGTTCTACGTTTGTGCTGGCACTTGCATGCCAGGATACAGTTGTTACTTAAATTACAATGTGTGTCATGCATGAAAGCAAAGTCATTTGTATTAGTGCACTAAGAGTGAACTCACATAACACAAGAGGGCTTACCTGGGAGAGCAGGTACCTCTGGCTCCCTGGCTGGAAAGGGTGGTTTCTGAGCTACTTCCTTTACAAGAATTGAGGAGGAAAATAAGGAGGGCACTCTGTTTACGCTGTCCACTGGGAAATGGCTATAGATTTTCATATTGGAAGATGGGAGTGGCCTGGAGGGGATGTGTTTGCAGAGGTGGAATGTGCGTCATAGAACCTGTCATCTGTAGTCCTGCACCTTGATGGCAGTGGGATCATTGAAGGATTTCTATCAGAAGTGAAAAAACTAGATTTGTACTTCAGGGCTTAATGTGCCGCATCTGTGGTACAGGTTGCACTGAACAATACCTTATGAGGTTGGCTCAGTTTCTACCTCCATTTATATTTAAGAAATCTGAGGGCTCCATCACTTTAAGGTTCAATAGCTGTTTAGCACTAATATCTCAGCGTGGGCCATCAGAGCCACATTTTTATCAGCCTGGTTGTTTATAGTAAGCATAGACCAGAGGCAGGATCCTGATGTACTTAAGATAACTACAGCACTGGTTGAGTGGAATAAACCTGCATGAAGCATAGAAGACTGTGGCAGCTGTACAGTGAGGGATGAAGAGAAGGAGTTTTGAGATGAAAGGAGACTTGGTAGACAAGCTGAAGAACATGGGACCACAGACAGAAATGAGAGTGAAGGATAAGTTATGTGGTTGTGTTGGCTGTGTTGAGCCTGATGGCTGTTACTTGGGTGAAAAGTGGGATCAGAGGAAACTCATTTTGGAAAGCACAGATAGCCACATGACAGGTAATATCCAGAAGATATGCTTGGACAGGCTAAGAGAGAGAATTGTGAATGGAAATGCACATGTAAGAGTGAATTTGAGAAGCAGTGAAATGTATAAAACCTTGAGGCTAGTCTTCTTCATTGACATCAGCCATCAAGGAACCTTTGGTGGCTGCAGTGAGGATGTATTAAAAGTTTTATCAGGTGAGTAAGCAAATATGGCTACTAGTGGTCAATCAGGTTTATCAAAATGTAGAAAGGATTAGAAAGATCTATTTTTAATTGAGATAAATTCAATCCCAAGCCTTTTGTGAACCAGGCAGTATGTTTCATTTCTTGAGGTGATGTTTTTAAAACCTAATTTTCTTGCAAATAATGAATAGAGTCTGTCTTATTAGAGCAATACATCTTTTTATTTTATTTATATTTTATTACTTTTAATGAGACAGTTTCAAAACATGTTAGTAGGACAGTACAATAATTAATACAGTGCATATTATTGTCTCCATAGTAGTTGTTTTGTTCAGAATACAAGATAACTTTTCTAAACACTATTGGTACAAATATTTCGTCTTATTGAATTAAGAGAAAGTAGTTGTATGTATAGTCCAACATTCCATAATAGTAGTGGGTTATCAGCAGAACTGGCAATGTCGGAAGTTGTTGACTTGAGCCTTTTACAGCTCAGCATACTAATATGGCTTTACTTTTTATGCCTCATGGTTAAACTTTTCTGCTGGATGGTTAAGGCCAAGTTAAAGCAAGACCTATATAACAAAACATGTAACTTTTGTATCTGACAAAGTCCATCAGATTTCCTCAGGATTTACCTTGAAACCATGTACAGTGTATTTTAGAAGTTTTGTCAGTGTCAGCCATCGGGATGAGTCACAGCCATTGCTTGACCAGTTTGCTCTCTGTGAATGCCTGAGAGAATGTTTTCTCTCTAGGTGACTCTCCTTAGGTACACTATACATTGCAGATCCCTTTCCTCTGTGCCCCCATAATCTCCTTAGACAGAAAATTTGGGACACCACTGAGTTATAGGATGTTACAGTACAGGTTTTCTTATGTCCTGAGTCCTCACTGACCTTGAAGGGCTAGGGCCAAAATATTGGCTATCCTTGTAGCCCTTTTTTTTTGATCTGCAAATTAAGTTGTTAACCCTCCAGAAAAGAAGCTTAGTGATACTATTACTCTGTAACATAGGTACTTGAGCTTAACATCACTTTCTGAATATCAAATGCCTTAAACTTAACATGGAACTGATATCTTCCATCAATCATTGATATTCTAATACACCCCTATATAACGTGATTTAAAAAAGTTAAACATTTTTACACAGAAATAAAATAATACATCTTGTATTTTCTAATATTTATTGTAATAATCTGTAGATAGTTTGCACTAAACAGGTTATTGTTGGTTTCATTTGCTTTTTCTACAGAATCATAAGTATGTAGTCATCTCTAATTGTTATTTTGCAGTGAGTATATTTGAATGAATCAAAATGATTGTATCCTTTCAACACACCTAAATTACACAAATTTATGAAAGCTTACTTTTTTTGGAAGAATATCTAGGGTGATTAGAATTTGAAAAATTTTTCTGGCTAATAGGTTTTCTCGAGAACCACTGTTCACTAATAGGTCAGGTTTCTCCACTTTGAGCTCCATGCTTCTAGACTCTGAGTTTTTTTAAACCTTTAATTTTGGGTAATTTATTTTTCCTTTTTCTGGATCTTTTTTTTTTAAGGTCTTTTTTTTTTTTTTTTTTTTTTTTTTTTTTTTTTTTTTTTTTTTTTTTTTTTTTTTTTTTTTTTTTTTTTTTTTTTTTTTTTTTTTTTTTTTTTTTTTTTTTTTTTTTTTTTTTTTTTTTCACATTTTGCTTCTGTATACATGTTAACTACTTTTTGAAAACTTTCTTGTCTAGCAGTTCTTTTATCTGAGCCATCTTGGGGTCTGATTCTGTAATTGACTGCCTGTTGATACTGGTGCTTGAGAAAATTGCTGTTTTGAGTGTCTTGGTTTGACTGACTATCTAGTATTAACCAGGAGGGTAGAGGCTGAGAGGAATAATGTCTCTGGTCAGGGTATAGATTGTGTTTGGATTAGTTGTCAAAGTGACCTTCAGTATAAACCTGGACTTAGATTCCATGCCCACATCCTGTGCTTACTCTGGGGTCATTTGAGGTTTTGCTCAGTGTTCCTGACCCATTATCAACTTTTACCTGCCCATCCAAAGGGAGTGTTTTAAGATTTTGCCCACCTATCTTGTAGACCCCTGTTACTTATTACTGCTAATGTTTGTGGAGGGAGATGGATATCTCTTTCTTGGCCCATCCTTTGACCCAAGCCTGTTGTAAGGTGGGCCTTTTGTTGACTTAGCCTTTACCCCCTATCAGCTATTCTCAGTGTCTATCAATGGTGGTAGTTTAGCAGGTCTCATTTCTTGCTTCTCTGTGAATTGAAGTTTGTTCCCTCTTTTCCAGGGGGCCTGAAGGTAGTCCTCCTCTTTCCTGTCAGGCTTGCCCCTAGCTCTACTTCTCACTAGTCATGAATGCTAAGGACTGGCTGAACAGAGTCTGGGGAAGGGGGAGAGTCCTTCTAGGTCTATAGACCCCTCTCTGTTCTGTGCCTTGAGGCATTGCCCTTCTTTGGCCTTTAGCAGTTTGTAGCACATTTTATCTTTAGTCCTTCTATTTATATGGGGATCTTGTCTCCTGAGGTTCTACTGTAGGCAATCTCTGCATAGTCACTGTATCTTCTTCAATTAGTGAATATCATTGTGGGGAGGGCCTTAGTAATACATGGTATTTCCTGACACATCCCCATTCCCACTTTGATACAGTCTTAATAACCAGCTGAGTCTTGTTCTTTCAGAGTGTGACAATGAGGAAGACAAACCTGCCAAGCCTGAGGCCCTGGCCACCCTTTATTAGCTGATGTAGTTATCAAAATTTCACATCTATAAGTAAAGTACAGATTATTGGGCAGTTGCCTCCTAGAAGTTTTGGAACCAAGTCCAAAAAGCTTGAAAAAACTACCAAAGGATGCCATCCCTGTGGTGAACCACTGCTTCCAATGAGGGAATTCACATATGATGAAGACCAGTTACATGGTACACACAGTACTTTGTTTTGTTTTAGTGACAGGGTCTCTGCTACCCAGGCTGGCATTCCACCCTTACCACCAAGAACTCCTTCTGCCTGAGCTTTCAGTCATCACTTGTGATGTACACCATGGCATTAGTCCTATCAGCTGCTGTTGGATTAATATTGTCCCTTAGTTACTGCAGACTGACTAGGTCTGCATTTTCCCAAATGAGTCAGTGGATGGTAAAGGCTCAATAAAAAAGCCAAATGGAATGATTTCCAGGCTCTAGGAACACCAAAACCCTCATGGAATCTGGGATTTTGTTGAGGCTAAGACCAAGATCTTCTCTGGTAAAGTTTGGTTATCAGAATAAAGGGGGGAAAACTCAAGAAGGGTGTAAATGCTGAAGGACTGCTCCAAGTGAGGGACTGTGTTAACAACTGCTGGTGGTCTCCACTCAGCAGTGAGATGCCTGAGATTACAGTCTTCTATCTAGTTGAGGCTGCAGGCAGGTGTCCTTAGCTGTGGCCTTCCTTGTCTTACTCTTTGAGGCACCTTAGCTTCAGCCACCACTACAAGCCTCTCAGGAGGGACTAGTGACTCACAGAGGTTCACTTACTGTTTGTCCTCCACCCATCTGGAGACAAGGAGGCTAGGTCTCGTAAACATAGAAAGCCATTTGGTTAATTTAAGCCCTGCTTAGGGCTGCTTTGTCGTGGTCTCCATCAAGTGGCCTCTGTAAAGTCTTGTGCCAATGAAGAAACTCTAGCTGGGTAGGGTCTTTTCTTTGCTTTACACCCTTTCTGATCCAATTTTATTATGCTGTGCTTTTTTTGTTTGTTTTTGTTTAATAGTATCACCAGTACATCACTGTTTAAGAGTCTCATTGTATATATGTGGGAGAAAGTAGAGACATAGATGTAGTTAAGAGATACACAGACTTGGAGAATTTTTCTGCGACCATAAGCTTGAAAACTCAGTGTGAACTGGGAAAGAAAGTCTTTCAAGGGAAGTAAATTAATTTACTTTTTACTGAAGTCACTTACTGGTTGAATAATTGGCTTGTTTATAATGTTGGTCTGCATAAACAATATCTGCAGATGAAATGAAACTTTCATCTGTTAGTCTGTAATGTAAATAGGAGCTATTACTGTAGCCTAAATTACCTTTAAATTTTGCATCAGACTATCATCTAAATAACAACTCCTGCTGGGCGTGGTGGTGCATGCTTGTAATCCCAGCACTTGGGAGGCTGAGGCAGGAGGATCACTGTGAGTTTGAGACCAGCCTGGGCTACAAAAGTGAGCTCAAGGCCAGCCTGAAATGCATAGCAAGACCCTGTCTCAAAAAGCCAAAATGAATGAATGAATGAATGAATGAATGAATGAATGACAACTCCTGCTTGATAATTTAATTGATTGATAAATTGTGTTCTTGTTTTGGAGCTCAGAGTAAAGCCAACAAAATCACTTACGTTGTTCCAGTGAACATAGTGGGAGTGGGACACACGCCACTGGAGTATTTGGAAGAAAAGAGCCTGGGTTGTACTAAAGTAGGAGAGTTATTCTCCTTCATTTTCAGCAGTCTACTTCATTTTCAGCAGCTGTATCTTTAGGATACAGTTAAAACAATACTAAATGTGCAAGAATTCAGCCTTAAGTTTGTTTTTCTGTACCCTGAACTTCTCATATTGTTCTTAGTCATATGGATCATGATTAGGCTGAATCAGTGCGACCTACTTGCAGGAAAAAAGAATTAGCTTAGAAATAGCTATTGACATTTAGTGCTTAGGCAGTATTTCATTTCTTAGAGCTCCTTTGGGTGATTTGACATGAGTCATGATTTCTGTTGTTTGGAAAGTAATGTAATCTGGTACAGAAGAAGTAGGTTTTAAATACTAGTGCAAACGAATTTGGTGCAATTTCCAAATGTGTTTGTGTGCCATGTGTGGATGGAGGATAAATGTGTCATTCGTAGTTGAGTCTGCTGGTAACATTGCACTGGATGAGTCAAAAGTTCTAGAGAAGGAAGAACTGAGGAAACTTTGTAGGTGTCTCATCTCACATCCCATGTAAATTTTATAAGCAAGTTTGGCTGGATATATGTCCTAGAGAGTTAAAACTTGGTTAATAAAATCTTTGGCACTCTTCTGTATTTTACATATGTGTCTGTGATCCTTCCATGGTGAGAGTTTGAATTAGGTAAATCAGTAAGAGCCACATAGTAACAAGTTTCTCTAATATATGTAACATGGCCCCTGAAAGAATAGATGTATATTTTCAGGCTTTGCATAGGTAACTGTAGTGGTATTTGGTGATTACATGGGAGACATAAGCCATTTGATATTTTGTGTTTAATGACTAGGCTGATTTCTTCTGATAGCAAAAATCAAATGAGGTACAGATTTCTATTTTTGTCACTTGAATATTTACAAAAGCACCAAAATTAAGGGACTACTCAAATCCTATATGAATTCACAATAAATTTTTTCTTTTATAATTCATTGAGAAACACAAGTTGTGTCATAGAAATTATCTCCTGAATCATGTTTCTTTTTAAAAAGTATTTATTTATAGTTGGTACATAGTTTTGATGTGCAACTTAGACTTTTAGTGATCTTTTGTTTCAGCCACCCCTGTGCCTGGATCATAGGCGTGTGCCACCATGCCTGGTTTTTTGTTGCCATCATGCTGCATCTGGGCTTTTGGTGCCCACATGACATGTGGTACTGGGGATTAAACCTGGGTCTTTGTGCTTGTCAGGCAGACACTTAAGACTGCTGAACTACCTCCCCATCCCCCAGAGCTGTCTATGTTTTATCACAGAGAAAGAACAACTGGATATTTGTGGGTCAGAAACAGTGCCAAATCATTTAGGTGTGTCATCTCTTGCTACTTGTCCAGGTTACCATGCCTCATCTTGAGCAGAGGAGACTCAGGATGAGATGGTCACACTCAAAGCCTGGTCAACTAAATTCAGAAACCACATTCTTCTCATTATGCTGTTTGTTTGTGCTACTAAAGTGATTTTCTTGATAATATGTTGAATTACTTGGACAAACTTGAAGAGGTTCTGGGTATCTGTTTCTTCCCACATGTATTTTCTAGAGCTGTGATGTCTAATAGGGGAGCTAGTAGTTATGAGCTAGTAGTAATGGTGTAGTTTAATTTTAATTCCAATGTAATTTAATTTTTAAAATACTCTTGAAAAGGTGTTTAGAGATGGAAAATTTAGTCTTCTGTCACAGTTGTCACATTTGAGGTGCTCAGTAGTCACAGGTGGCTATTGAATTCTGCATTCAACAGAGCAGATACGGGTTTTTCATCACTGTGGTAAGTGCTTTTGTACACCTCTGTCAAGAGTGGGCTACCTTGGCAGAGGATCTGGCAAGGACTCTTAGGCCTTTGGCTGTGAAAGGACTCAAGTGCTCAGTGAAGACCTTAGTGGCATTGGTGCTTTCTTGTGGTTCTTTGCTAGTACCTTGATCATGTGCAGTCATGACCTGTATATATCCATCAGTGGTAAAAGTTTGAATTAAATATATTAGTGAAAACCACATAGTAACCTGTTTCTCCATTATGTGTAGTATGGTTCCTAAGAGAATATCTATGTATGTTGTGACACAGCCAGCCTTGTTAGTTTGGTTGTTCTGTGGCGACAGCAGAGTAATGTGTCCAAGCCACATGAAGGTACAAAAATAGCTCTGTTTTTCTTTTCTAGGCTCCCTTCTTGGTGAGTCTGTAGGGAAACACAGCTCCTGGAGGAAAACTGTAGGGCTCCCTGTTACATTATATTGATCATAAGTTGTTAGTATATTTGATGAGATCAAAACAGTGTGTTTAAATTTAAAAGTTTATTACTGTAAAAGGCACATTGCCATTAATGCCCCTCAAACTATTCCCCTTCGCTTCAAACACACTTATCCCATGCTTGTCACTTTTTGAGGTAGTTCTGGAACCCTCTTTCATGAGTTCCTTTATGAGATATAAAAATACAGTGAATGCTGCTGCCAAATGGTATCCAATAGAGTGTCAGGCTTATGAAAATATTATGGTGGTTCTTCATTCACGTTATTCCTTGGATCCGTCTATACTATGTGACTTCTGGCTTTTCCCCTACATCAGAATGACCATGAAAGGTAAACGTTTTGGGATTCTTCATAACTTTTTCTATGTGTATGGTACAGGATCTCACTATGCAGCTCAGACTCATAGTGATTCCTCTGTTTCCCTGTCTCTGTGGCTGGCTCAGCATGCCCAGGGGTGGGGCAGCCATGGCATGTGGTGCTGGCATCAACCCTAGCCCCTGGACTTGCCTAAGTGGGAACTTTGTCTGCTGAGCTGTCTCATTGGCCTGAAAGATAAACATTTTGAATTGATTCGGGAAACTGAGGCAGCTGACAGCACAACTAAAGATAAGAGATGACTCCGAGAAACTGCTTTAGAATGTAGCAAGGATGATGGGATAAATGTGTTTTAAGCAAGAGGAACTATTTTTGAGAGGAATTAATGGCAGTGTATTTTACTAGAATGAACATTAAAATTATTCACCATATTTTTAGATAACCCTGTAAAGTATGACTTGGCCTTGACTGCTAGCCAAATGACAAACCAAGACAGTTGACCATATTATTTGTGTGGCAAAAAGAAAAAAAAATCTGGTGGTGTTAACTTGGAATCAGATATACATTTTTAAATAGAAGATTGAGAGTATTTGTTGAACTAATTTTCTTGGTGCTCAGTAACTGTCGAAGTACTCAGAATAATGACTGGGAATGCTATCATTGATTTTGGATAATTTAGCTTTCTGGGCCATCTATATGAGGGCTTTACCCTTGAATCCCTTGAGTTAGAGGAACATATGGAAATTCAGCTTAGGTAATACTTTGGCTTGGGAGAGGTGAGGATCCTAAGTTAGATATTGTACCTTTCTAATGAAGCTAAGCAGTAGTCATAAAAGGTTGACATTCCTTACTCTCTCAGTAAGGTGGGCTAGGAGTTGAAGGAGAGGTAACGTGAAAGATCTACTTTTCCCTGGATATGGGGAGAACGTGTTGAGCTCCACTTCAGAAAACAGTTCTTGGTGTATAGTCCATTTTTATTAGGAATCTGTGCCATTATAATTCAGAAGCAAATTGTGCAGTTGCTCTAATTATCTGCTGTTAAGTCCCTATCTTAATTATCATGGATTAGGAACAGTGATAATTATTAAAAGACATAAGAGCAATCAGAGACATCCAGAGTAGAAACTAATGCAGTTGTTTGACTGGCCAAGTCTTGCCAAGAATATAAAACCAGTGGAACCAATTTTAGGTGCCTTGAATTTCCTTCAGATTGGATTCCTTAGCTGGCTTGTATTCCCTCAGCTGCTGCCACTCCTCCCAGTTCTGATGGCACATTCCAGGCATTCACATCTCAACTCACATGCCAGGATGTACTTCATATTTATAGAAAACAGCACCATATTATTATCTGTATGGGCTGGCATGTTATAGGTGTGGAAACTGAGGCAGAGGGAAGTTTTATTTTTTAGTTTTTAACCGCTTGAATGGCAAACTTTCCACAGGACTGCAAAGCTACTTGTAGAGCTTTGGGAGGTGGAGACGAGGTCTTTTGTCTCTAACCTTGTGCTTGGCTGGAGAAGGTGAAAATTCCCCAATATTGCCTGTTTTTTGGGTACCTGTTAGGAGAAGAGAACAAAGAAGTTACTCCCACAGGCTGACAGTTTCTCTGAATTGGCTGCTTCCACGGGAGGTGGAAAGATAGAGGGCACATCCCTGATTTGCCATTATATTTTTAAGATGTACTGAGTAAATTATATCATTCTTTTTGGTGATGGATCTAGTACATTTTCTAGATGCAAGCTATGCCTGATAGGTCCTGAACTCATAAGACTTGTTTGGGAAGGGATCAGGAAGTAGATCGGAATAACACAGGTTGCAGTTATAATGGAGCAATTTGACCTGTTAGGGCTAGGGTGAAGTCAAATGTGTATTTTAACCACAGGACATGGTAAAGGTAATTAGCAAACATTGTCTCCAACTAGCACAGGTTCTTACTTTAAAGAAAATTGAAATTACAGCTTAAAGCAAACAGCATAAATTCACAGGCAAAAGCTTTAATTGGAAAATAAGAGAAAATAGTAAGGACTCTATAGCTTATGGAGTTGCCAGTGATCAAGTTGGTCCTTTAACAAAGGACAGAAAAAACAGGAAAGAAGTCCGGCTTGGATAGCTGATCCTGTAGAAGGCCCTCTGGTCTTTCTGTAAAAGATCAGAGGTCAGTTTGATTGCATTTTGTGGTGGGCTGGGGTCAAGTGGGTCATTATGTCAGTCCTTATTTTATAGTTCTAGAGGAATCGCCGTGAATTGAAGTGATTTCAGACATGAAGGTTGGCTGGAATCCAAGGTCACTATAAGTTTAGGACAGTGAAGGCTTCTGGAGGTAACTCAGTGTCCCTGTAAATCTCTTACCCTGGTATCTGCCATCTTAAAGTGTGACGAGTGATGCCAAGTAAGTTACAGCCAAGAAACCTTGATTTGCCTAATTTTAGACATTCCCCAAATGATGGTGACTGACATGCCATCAAGCACAGCTGAGAAGGACTTGAGCCACCTTTGCAAAGCAAAGGTCAAGCTTTGTTGTACTTTTACTTAGTGGATCTCTGTAGGTCCAGGTGAAACTTTTTTCAAGCAAAAACTGCATTTAGGTCCTTGACTGCTTGAGAGGACAACAGTTTTGAGGGTATGCTAGATTTGAGAAAGAGGATGAGGGATGAGTGTGTTGGACAGATGGATTTGCCTGAGATGAAGAAAAGTGTAGAGCCCAAGAAGAGCCTCAAATTCTGGCAAAGGACCTTCAAGGTGGATGAGGGTTTGAGACTTGATATTTACTGGACAGCAGGAAAAAATTACCATTTATGGGGCCCTTCACACCTGCAATGTGTGTTTTGGTTGGTTCTCTTGACAATATAAGCTCTCTAAAAGTAAGTAGCACAGTCAGATTTAATTATACCAGATAGTACTGTGAAAGCCCTCTTCTAATGGCAAAGCTGCTTTTCCTGTATAAATAATGGGGAAGGTGCTGCAGAATAAGCAGTTTTGACTTCTGTATTTACTGACACATGATCAGGCTCATTTATATATGGATCTAGGTGAAAACAGAATGTTGTTCCATGGGAGACCTGAAGCTGCATTTGATCTTACCTTTCTCATTTTGCCTGTTGAGGCTGCAGCATTATCAGTTTTTTTTTTTTTTTTCATATTTAGAAGGTGATGTATTTTGTTTTGTAGTAAAGGGATATGGTCTACTCTCAGCTGCAGTATAAGTCACTTTGGAGAAATGAACTATTTTGAAGGAATCCCCTATTTTAAAGATAAAAAAGATTGCATCTGTTATTTCTAAATTGAGTTATTTAATAAACCTTGAGTGCCTTGAAAAGATGCATGGATGATGCACTGTGAATGCTTGATCTTGATTTAGATCAGTAGCTTTAATAGAGTGTGTTGCTCACATTTGAAGGCCATTTCAGTATGATTTGCTGGATTTTAAATGAACAAAAGATCAGTTGGAGCCCTGATAAAGAGTTAGTTTATTTTAATAGAAGAAAGATTCCCCACTGCTAGGGAACAACTTGCAACAGGTTTCTTTCTGATTTCTTTAACAGGAAAAACTTGTCTTGTTTATCTAGAACTTTCAGAGGATTTTTTAAATGTGAGTGCATAGGTAACTGAATAGTGTGTCAGTGTTTTAGCTTTGTGATAAAATACTTGGGAAAAACAACCCAGAGAAGGAAAGATTTATTTTATTAAATTTTTTTAAAAGAAATAATACATGTATGTGTTTATTTATTTGGTACAGGGTCTTGCTACTCAGCTTGAAGTTACAGTGTTTGTCCTGTCTCAGCCTCTCCAGTGCCGGGATTACAAGTGTGGGCCACCATAACCAGTTTAGTGGCTGGCAGGGCACACCTGGGGTTCCTGGGGCTAGCATGGCATATGATACCAGGCATTAAACCTGGTTCCTTATGCTTGTCGGGCAGGCACTTAGACTGTTGAGCATTCTCCCCAGCCCAGAATGATTTATTTTAATTCATGGTTTCAGAGGTTTTCAGTCTGGACACTTGGCTTTATTCTTTCTGGGCTTGTGGTAAGGCAGGACTCATGGCAGAGAGGGTGCAACAGCCAGGGCTCCTCACCTTTTGGCAGCTGGTGAGGAAGAATGTGCCCTTCAGAGGCATGATCCCCAGTAGCCTGCTTGCTCCACTTAGGCCCTGCCTCCTGTGCCTTCACATGGGGACAAAACTTCCAGCATGGAGGTTTTCAAGGATACTTACGATCCAAAGAGTGACATGAAGTTAGGTATGGCTTGTTACATGATTTTTAATGATACTTATCTCTATATCTTTAGCAACTTTGCATCTAGCTTAGAGCAGTGAGCCATAACAATTTAATTTTTACTTTTGGCTTTTGCGATGCAATACTGCCATAGTTTATAACTGTCATGATAAAGGATGACACAGAGTTCTGTTCTAAGGGCAGAATGGTCAAACACGTTACAGTGAAATATTCCTATGTTTAAGAGTTGACGCAGGGGCTGATGAGATAGCTTAGTGGACTAAGCTCCTGCTTTGGCAGGGACCAGGGTTCCATCCCTATTCTTAAATGCTGTGCTGGCCCTGCCCCCGGGGTGTGCTGAGCCAGGACTGAATCCAGGTGTGGTGATGTATGCCTGTAATCCCAGTGCTGGGGAGGCTGAAAGCAGGAGAATCACTATGAGCTGTGTAGGGAGACCTTGTACCAAAATACATTAATTTAAAAAAAAAGTTAATGCATACATTTGACTTGGTAGGAGACATATTTGAATTGTCTTAAGAGGTAGGTCAGCTGTTGTAATGTAGTCAAGGTGTTATATGCTTTATGGAACAAATAGAAATAGCAGAGAATTATTGGACCTTACTGTTTTGGATCAGGAGCACACATGTAAGGACAAGTGAAATGTAGTATGGTTTCGCTCTTCTTAACCACTACTGGGTATAATAGAGGATCATAAAATGCAAATATGTCTATAATTGTTTTAGTTTTTAACTTGATACCCCAATACTGAAGTAATTCCAGCATGTAATTAAGTGTGGAAACCTGGAGTTTGCTGTGTTCTTGTGCTGTGCATCCTGGTTGTCTTCAAATGATTAAGAAAACATCTTTTTAGACTCTTTGATTTGTTTCTTCATGATAAAGCTCAGGCGGCTTAGAGCATGAGGCTCGAAGCAACTGTAGCATGTCAGTTACTCCCCACAGGTTTGTCTTGTCCTTCTTAGGATGAGTCTGGCTACTGAGATTGATTAAGAGAACTTTTCGTGGTGGGGGTCAGGGGTGGTCCTTATATAGTGAGATAATCATTTTGGCCCTACAGAAGTGGACAGTGGTAGGCTGCCAAGTGATTCTTGCCCTGAATGAAACTTGCTTCTGGTGGTTGCTCACTGCCCTTCCAGAGTCGTGGTGGAGAATGCTGGTGACTAGATGGTTTTCTGTGTGAGCAGATTGTGCTTTGTACTGTGTTAAACATCCTTGACACTGAAGACTGCATCAGGCCAGGCTTGACCAGGATGTCTATCTTTATAAAGGATTTACTTACAAAATAAGACTTACAAATCAGAAACAGTACAGAGAATAGACTTGGTTTGGCTATTCTCATTCATTGTATCTTGGTGCTTACTGATGTCAAACACTGAATTGAAGTGGGCTCACTCCATGGTGCCTCCATGCAGAGATGGTCACAGTCAGATTCAGTTATACCATGGAGCTGGACTGGGATCGAAACTCCATTTTAGGGACTGAAAGTGGGGCAACTGTTTTGCAAAAGGCTTTGAGATGGGTCCAGAGAGGTTTGCAAAGGAGTGGTGCATTCTGAAGCAGGTGTTATAATGATAGAACTTGAAAGAAAATAAGCAGCTATTTGAATATTTTTATTTTGTCTTAAGCAAATCTTTTGACAAAATAATTTGAAGAACATTTTCTTTATTGGCCTTATACTATATTAAATTCTAAACTTCTTTAGTATGATAGTGTGTTAGGAATCACTAAGAAAGTGCAAGTATCATTGTTACCTTTGTTGTTGGATATGTGATTTGTGCATTAAGGTTCACTAGAGGAGCAGAATTAATATACAATATTAACCATACAAAGGATTTACTAGGTAGGCTTCCAGAGGTGGGATAATGGAGAAGTGGTGGAGTGGGGGAGCCTGGTAAAGACTGAAGGCCTCGAGCTCAGTGCAAAAACCAGTGTGCTTCTGTGTTGGAAAGCAGAAGGGTCTGTGTAGGAAAGTTGAGCAAACTGTACTGGAAGCCTAAAGGAACTGGAGGTCAACATCTAGAAGCAGTGGCAAATACCAGAGCTCCTCTACAGAAAAATGGGGGAGATTTCCTCTCTTCATTTTTATTCCATCCAGGTTATAAGCATAGTGGTTGGTGCCATGCACACTGGGATTGTCCTTCCCTTTTTAGGTTGTGGCCTATGTGCTAATGATCCGCAGACACAGTAAGAGCTCTTCTGATCTGCTAAGTGGTCCTTATTCAAGTCAAGTTGCCCATATTGCTATCATGATCTGTAAATACAGGTAAAATACTGTAGTAGCTTAGAGACAGACTGTTTTTTCAATTTGGAAGCAGAAAGCTGATGAAATACATGGGTATGTGAACTGGAAACCTGTCTTGTAATGAACTTGATACCTAGTTCTCAACATTTAGACAATGCGATTTCAGGCATTATAGTTCCAGATGAGAATTTAATTTGCCTAAGAATAATCTTGTATAAATAATTTGTACTTAGACCAATCCTAAGGTTAATCCATCAGTTGCTCTTATCTGTATGCTTATTTATTTTTTTGGTCAGGTACTTTATTTAGACTTCATTAGACTTGGCAAGGGAATCTTGAATGACACATTAACTGTTTCAAGGTACCCTGGAACTTGTAATGAAATCTGGACTCTAATATGAAGTGAAAAGGTTTGGATTTTCATGATTTTTAACATTCCCCCAAACTCAGTAATTGGAGTAGTTATGGAAATTGAGTTGTGCTGCCCCAGTTCTTTTAAGAGGAAATTATCCCTTTGGTTTAAAATGTTCTGTCCGAGCTATACTGACTAATGCAGTTGGAATTACCAACTCTACTTCAGAGGCAGAAAATTCTATTAGGGATCCATTAGTGGCAACATTGTGGCCAGGAACTGGCCCTCTGGTCCCTCCAGTATGGGCAGTTTTCACTTTCTATGAACTGTAGATGTGCAGCAATCTCCTTCATTGCTAAATCTTCCCTATAAAAAGTTTCATTGGTCATGGATATTTATTTATTTATTTATTTATTTATTTATTTATTTATTTATTTATTTTTGCAGTATAGAGGATTGAACTCAGAATCTTGTGCTTGCCAGGCAGGCTCTTATGCTACTGAGCTATCTCCCCAGCCTTGATCACAGATTTTTATTCACCCAAGCTTTATGGATTTTTTCAGAAATTGTCTTTTTTTAGAATCTTTAATTTTTGTAAGAGGCTGATATATGAAAAATATCAAGTGAATGAAATGATTTCATAGAAAACTCTGTATGTATGGTTTGGTCACTAAATGAGAATGTATGTCTATTCTTTTTCTGTACTTTTGGAGTGGTTCCCCAGTTGGCCAGGAATAAATTGTGCTTATCTAAATCACAGATAAATCCCCTAAATTAAATCCTCCTTCCTGCCCCTGGTGCACTTTTAAAGTTCGTTGAAGACAAGGGAGTTGTTTTCAGGGAGATTAAATTCTGTTGTTGCTGAAGATACAGCTTAGCAGCATAGTGGCTACCTGGCAAGCCCAAGGTCCTCAGTTTGATTCCAGGTATAAAAAGAAAACAAACAAACAAATAATAGAGAAATCTTTTGATAGGAAAAAACTAAAGTTGCAGAATCAAAAGACTTTTATTATAATGAGATTTGATTTTGTTAACTAATACTAAGTTGAAAGTGTTAGTATTTGATTTTTTAAAACTTGTGATTTCTAGAACTGAAAAGAATTAGGGCCCCAAAATTGAAAGACCCAATCCAAAAATGGGCATCTCAGGTGAACACGTACTTCTCAGAGGAAGAAATACGAGCAGCTTATAAATACATGAGGAAATGCTCCATATCACTAGCCATCCATGAAATGCAAATTAAAGCAACACTTAGGTACCATCTCACCCCAGTAAGAATGGCTGTCATAAAGAAATCAACCAACAACAAATGTTAGAGTGGGTGTGGGGAAAAAGGAGCACTTCTCCACTGCTGGTGGGAATGCAGACTAGTACAACTGTTATGGAAATTAGTATGGAGACTCCTTAAAAAACTAGAACTGGAAATCCCATTCCATCTAGCTATCCCACTGCTGGGAATTTTCCCAGAAGACTTGAAAACATTATACCATAGTGATATTTGTGCACCTATGTTTATAACAGCACAATTTGTGATAGCCAAATCTTGGAAACAACCAAAATGCCTATCACCTGAAGAATGGTTGAAGAAGATGTGGTGTTTTATACATTGGAAAATTACTGTGCTGTAAAGTATGACAAACTCAAAGCCTTCATATATAAGTGGGCATATCTCGAACAAATACGCATAAGTGAAATAAACCAGACCTACATGTGCAAATATTGTATAGTTTCCCTAATATAAGAACTCGAAGAAAGAAAAATGGAAAGGTATAATATAGTTAAATGGAAGCTGAGAATTTAAAGATTAAACAATGAAGAGAGAGCTTGGAGAAATTAAGAAACATGATAGAGACAAAGCCACACACTTATACACAAAAGGATCATGGTTAAGACAATGATCCTACAGTTCTCCAACAGGTTTTTGAAACCAGCAGGTAATTGGTAGAATTTACACCCCGACTAACTTATATACTGACATCTGTGAACCAAGCAAATACACTGAGGATAGCAATGTGTAATACTAAAGCCATGCCTGGAATGCCTATCAGTATGGTGTTCTAATTATGCACTACTTCTAATGTAATATTGCTTATTTCTATACTCTCAAATAAGTGTTTGCTTAAAAATAAAAGAAATAAGAAAATAGCTAATAGAATATGAGACAAGGAAAAAAGGCCATGGAAGTGTGATCTACAATTTTGTAAATGGTTGAATTCTTAAGTATCTATATAACAATGTGTGTGTGTGTTCTTTTTTTTTTTTTAACATTTGATAAGGGTTCTATCAACAGTTGATGTAAAATAGCTGTTTCATGTTATGTCTAAGGCGTTTGATATTCAGGAAGATAATGATGTTAAGCTCAAGTGCCAAAGTTATAGGGAATGTCATTAGGCTTTTCTTCTGGGTGGTTAACAACTTAAGTTGGCAGTCTAAATAATTAGAGAAAAAGAAGGGATACAAGCATAGCCAATATTTTGGCTCTAGCCCTTCAAGGTCAGTGACACCTTGAAAAATCTTCCAACAAACAAATAATAACGAACTTTGCCAATATGTTTAGATTGAAGATCTTCATATGGATGGTAGTGTTGAATTATCCAGAGAGGCTTAGTGTATTCATAAGGCTTATTGTCAGAGGCAAAGAGGAGGAAAATTGAAGGCAAAAAGTGCGGGATCAGGAGCAGGTTGGCGTGAGGCAGGATTTGGAGCCAGGAATTCTGGGAGCTCCCAGAAGCTGGAGAGGATCAATGAGTATGAGCCTCCAGGAAGGAACAGGCTTCCCAATACTCAAGTCAGCTGACTGATTCTTTTGTTAGCAGAACTGTTAAGAGAGTGGATTTATGTTGTTCTAAGCTGTTAAGTTTTAAGTAATTTGGTATAGTAGCATTAGGAAACTAATAATAGAGTTTCTATTTGCTATTTCTTGCCTGAAAACTGTAAGACCCTGTGACAAGCAAACAGAACCAAAAAAATGGGTGGAAGATGTATGTATCCTTTGAAAAATAGTTTGTCCATCAGTCTATTGCTTAGGGCTCTAAAAAAGTACATATTAAGGATTGAGATGCAATATGGAACCAGTGAGATAGCTCAGTAGACGAAGCTACTGAGCAGGTAGCTGACAAGTGCAGGTACCAGGATTCGATCCCTGGTCCCAAATGCTGCAGCAGTCCAGCCCTCAGGGTGCTGAATCAGGATTGAGTCTGGGTATGGTGGCACATGCTTGTTATCCCAGCACTGGGGAGGCTGAAAACAGGAGAATCACCATGAGTCTGAGCTGCATAATGAGACCCTCTACCAAATATATAAATAAAAAAAGATGCAATATATTTACTGACTTCCCATACTAAATGTAATGTCACAACTGTACCAAGAAATTAAAAATTGTTTCTTAGTCACATACTATGTTAAACTACATTGTGTCTGAAATGCCTGGATAGAAGTTGCTGTGTGTGTGTGTGTGTCTGTGTGTCTGTCTGTCTCTAGTCTTATATGCATTTCATCTGTGGATTGAAGAGTAAAGGATATGAGGAAGAAAGCTGAAACTGTTAATATTTGAAATAAGTTTGGAATATAGAGAATATTTTATTTGAAATGGTAAAATTGCATAACTTGATCTTCCTATTTTTATGTGCTTTTAAATAAAGTTTATGGTAGCTTTCATACTGATATTTTAGAACCTAGATATGAAAGCCTAGTGATTTCACCAGCAAATGATCTGGAAGGTAGAACTGAAACTCTGGGGCTGGCTTTAATTTTTTAGGGTGTAGGACACATACTTTCCTAATTGCTACTGAGCTTGCAATCATTAAGTGCTCTAGTTCATCTCTTAACAGTGCACAAGATGGGTGTTTCCACCACTGTAGGCATTTTAGAGAAGGGAAATGAGGCTTAGAAAAATAAGTGGCATATTTACATCCATCCTGACCTGTCTGCCTTACCACCCATCCACCTTGTACTTTTCTGCCGTGACTTCACTATCCTCCTGCAAGCAAGCATCAGCACTCAGGCTGCAGGTAAAACTCTTCTCAAGCCTCCATTTTCCCTTCGGGAGATTCCATTGGGCTATATTGTGTCTCACAAGTGCTCTGGCCCATTGAGGAGTAGTGACTTCCTAACTCTGTTCAGGCTGCTAGAAATGAGTACTACTGGGTACTTGGAGTAATTTATACGTAATGGGGATTGCGGGGCATGGCGGTTTATGCCTTTAATTCCAATACTTTGGGGAGACTGAGGAGGATTGCAAGTTTGAGTCTCACCTGGATAACTTAGTAAGACTCTTAAAGAAAGGTCCTACCCATTGATACTCTCAGGTTCAGTGCTATTTTAGCATGAATTTTGGGAGATGACCAATCAGAGCATAGCATCTACTGTGCCATGATATTGAAGCTATTATGATTTTCTTACAGTCACAGAACTGTATTCTTATGTGCATTTACTACAAAAGTAAGATAAAACACTTGAATTAGGACTTGTGGAAATTTTACCAAGGGGCATTTAGTGCAAGGACTTGAGAGTTTAAAATCTCACTACAATGAGAATGTGAACTCCTGAGCCTTTGCCTGAGCCTTGTGTCCCCTCCTGAGAACATGCAGCCACAGGGTAAGACTTTGTATGATCCACCATCTGGTTAGCTACTTTTTCTCTGATACCTAGTTCCTTTTAGCCTTGCTTTATCTCCACTATGAAAGAAAAAAAGAAAAACACGCCCCTAACTGGTGTGATGCTGCGTACCTTATGGTCAGAGTAATAATTCCCCTTTTACCTTATAGTAATGTTTTTGAAAAAATTTCTCCTTAGAAGTTCAAGTTCATACCCTTTTTTTGTGACACATTACTTTGTGGGCAAAACAAATAAAAGACCAGTTAAAATGGGAAGGAGGGCGTAGTCTGTCTGCCACAGTCTGCATTCCAGACTTTGACAGGCTGCAGTGGTTCAGAACCTTCATGCCATGGGAGGCTGGGAATGTTTTTATTTTTATTTTTGTTTCTATTTTATTTTAGTATTTATTTTTTGGGGGTAATTTTTTAGATTTCCAGCTTTAGGTGAGATCGAAATGGAGCAAATCATTTCACAGCTTCCATCAGGAACCTTCATCTCAGTTCTACAAGTGATTGTTTCCCTATAGGAGAACAAGAACATTCATTTAGAGTATTATTCATATTCTTGTATACTTTAGACCTCTAAATAGCGACTAGTGGTTTTTGAAGCATGGATATATTTTAAAACTAATATTATAAACCTTAATGTATGTTTAGGGTTAAGTATTTTGTTCTGATTATCTGGAGACCATTGCCTCTTTGGAGTATAATAATATGACATTAGTTTGTTGTATAATTTTTTTTTTGTATGAAGCAACCAAAGTGCTATATTTGAAAACTGTGTAGTTGGTTAAAGCAAGTTATTGCTGAAAGCCAATCTTTTTTTTCCCTTTTAACCAAACAAGAAGGCAAAGAGTATAGATTAAAATGATAAATTTGTTTTAGAATATAACAACATTTGAAGATGGGCTAATTTTCCAGGGGTGTACATTCTTATGTTAATATGTAACATGCCATAAATTTTGGCCAGGGTAGTTACTGGTATGTCATATACAGAAAGCCAGAGTGAATGAGAGCCTCAGAACACATTAACTTATTTTAATTAGCCAGCTTTGTTATAGAAGGAGTTTGACTAGGAGACCAAAGGCCTGGATTCTCTTGCCATTAGGATGTTATAAAATTATTCTTTTCTTTGTGCCCATCACAGTGCTTTCCTGTCAGTGATTTCCTTTTACCTGTTATCAATGTTTTTCTTTTACCTCACTGATTAGTCTTAAGACTAAAGTGAAATATGTTAAAATATTAAGGTACAAAGAGCTGTTGGAATGAAGAACACTTGAACAGTCATGACCCTCAGTAATGCAGCCTTTGTTCCTGAGTCTCTCTGATTTATCATTTCTAGTCCTTGCGCAGTTCTGTGGTTAACAACACTTTGTGCTGTGGAGGAAGGATTACTTTAAAATAATCTCAGGTCACCCCTGCCTCAAATTCCCAAATGTTTATCCTTATACATGATTGAGCTCCCAATATTCTGATCATTGTCACTTGTGCTCAGCCTACTATTGACTGTGTGCAAGTATTTATTTTAGCTACTTTATTAAGGAACCAAAGTCATGAGAGTCAGAGTTTGTGGTTGAATCTGGTATTGTTTGTGTAGAACTTCTCTGGCAAATTTGTCCTTCATAGCTGGTAGTGGTCAGTGTATGCTGATAAAGAGTATGGTCTGGGTTCTGTCCTGTCTCTCATAGCAGCCCTTTCTCCACCATTGGCTGGCAAGCCCCCAGTTCCCCTTTGGCCGTGTGACTCCTGCGTATCCTTCCTACTCTTCCTGGTTGCTTTTGCCAACACCAGCCTCTCCACCTTTGGCCTAATGGAACATTTTCTTCATCGAACTTTTCCTAGACATTGGGGTGAATGTAAAACTTGAGTCAATAAGCACACTCTTGGCACACTCAGATTTGAGGTGAAACAAAAGCTTAGGGCACAGGTGGGATGACAATCTCACCAGGCAGCAGTGGAATGCTTGTGTATTTGAGGTAGCCATTTCTCTGCAGGTGTTTCATAGAATCCTGTAAACCTCAGATGCTAGGATTCTGACCATTCTTCAAATGAAGAAAGTGTGGCTATGGAGGGCAGTACCTTAAGGAAAGGCACCCAGTTGCTAAGTGGCAGAATCTGGAGGGGTCTTGGTTGTCAATTTAGTTCCATTGCCTCAGATTTACACAGAGGATATTAGGGCTGTGATTTTGTTAGTTAATGCTGTAATCTGGATTTTCTCCTTCCCAGATAAGCTCCATTCAGCTTTTACTAACTCTGTGGTCATAATAAGAGCATTTCCTTTTATTGCTGTTTATTGTTTCCAGTTGTGTGCCTTGTACTACAGCATCACCATGTGCCCACGAAAACATACTTATTCAAGATACAGGCTCCCTCTTTGGCTTTCTGTGTGAGGGCACACAAACTGGAGCTGCAGTGTAGGCCAGAGGCTCTTGCCCCACATGGAGCATGACAGTACTCTGGTAGATCCTACCTGAAACCTCCTGAGAGGACATCCTTTCACCTGTAGCCCTAGCAACTTACCCTTTCCTGAGATTAGATACCCAATACTCACAATTTGAAGAGAGGTTTTAAGCTCACAGTTCTGCTTGATAGTCAGTTGGCTGCAAAGCAGAAAAGGGATGGCAAAGGGCCATAGTGGAGGAAATAGTGCTCTACCTGTGACAGCCAGGCCACAGAGAGAGGGAAGAGAGGACCGAGGGGCAAGAACACAAGCTTTATATTCTATCCATGGGCCCACCTCCAAGCAGGACTTTCAGCCACTGAATTGAGGAATGGATGAATTGAGAGCCACCTTGTCCAATCACCTTCTACACACAGAGCAATTTTGGAGACATTTTAAATCTAAACAATAACCCATATCTTGGGTAGTGTGTGTGGATAATGGCGTGAACTTTACTCCCTGTCCCTGTACTGAGCTGAGAGCCAGTAAGGCAGGTGATAGCACTGACATTTAGTTAGTTAGCAAGTGGCATTTTCACATGTAAAAAAGCCTATTTTGTATTAGAAAGTCTCTCTTCTAAAAAACTATAGGACAACCATCTTTACATGTGTAGTCCTTTAAAAAAAAATCCATCTCTTTAGGAAGATTTTTGGAATGTGTTTTTGTATGCATGCACATATCTCTATACTAATCTTTTCCCCATCTTTGCATTTTAAAACTGTTATTGAAAAATATAAAGACATATTTAGCTGCTAGGAACTTTATAGATTTTTTTTCTGCTAAACACTTCTGGAGTTTAGAGAGCTCATAATGGTAGAAGGCATTTCTGTTTTGAGTCCCACATTTGGATTTTATTTATTTATTAATTTTTTATGGATTTGCTACAGAGTCTTACTATGCAGCTCAGACTCATAGTGATCCTCCTGTTTTCAGCCTTCTAGCATTGGGATTATAGGTGTGTGCCACCACACCCAGACTCAGTGGCTGGCTCAGGGCACCCAGGGGCAGGGCTGGCACAGCATGTGGTGCCAGGGATTGAACCCTGGTCCCTGTGCTTGCCTCAGCAGGTGCTTCGTGCCCCGAGCTATTTCTCTGGCCTTCTATATTTGGTTTTTAAAGATAAGAAAAGTATTTCTAGACCTGTAAGTTCAATCATATTTCACTTGAAGAGAAAACTAAATATATAAATTGTCATGCAGATTAGTAAGCAAGGATAGTAAGGACACAGTGGTTAAAATATTACTCTTTAGCACTTGGTCTTTGCTTTTGGTTATGATGAATACATACTTGCCTCTTCGTTCTTTCTCAGTAAAGACAAGGACAGAATGTTCAGTGGATCTATACTAGGGTCCTTTTCTGGTTTGTTAAAACTATTTTCTTGGGGCTCTGAAATCATAGACCAAGTGTTTCTTGACACCCTGTTTGTTCACATAAATACTATTTCATAAAAACTGTTCTCTGCAGGTAGCTGAATGTTCCTTTTGTTATGAGGCAGATATTTATGAATAAGAGTATAATATTTTCTGGGAGGACCTATAAAAATGGTCTTAACCTTTCCCCAGAAATGAAAGAACCACTTATGTATAAAAGGGAAAGAACTAGATTGCTCTGTGTCTAAATGAAAACTTAAATAGTTGAAGCTGAATTCATTTAATCTTTTTTTCAAGATTAGTGTTAAGTTTGAATATTCACTAAATTGTGTTTAGGTTGATTTCTGCAAATTTTTTTTTTTTTTTTTTTTGCTGTTTTTAACTTTTAATTGGCATTTCATGTGAAGAATATTAACTGTATCATGAGACTGATTTCTTTTATTCATGAGCACTGTGACATGAGAAGAGACAGACAATGGGGCAGGATACATGTCCTCTTGTAGATTTGTCTGTAATTCACAGAGAACTCTAGCCTCTGGAGGCCGCTGATTGTCATATGTTCAGGGAGAGGCTGCATTAGATTATCTGGCTGACTCCATCAGTCTCCAAGATTTTGCCCTTTTCAGGTTACCATTTGACCACTGTCCTGGATTATACTTAATGCTAGTCACTGACCTGCTAATTAACAGCTGCCTGGCTGGCTGGCTGGTGGGCTCATGGGGTGTGGCCAACATGTCTTACGTCCTTTTATTGTAATGTCCATCATAAGATTACACTTCAATAGAACTTTGCTCTTTATCAATTAAGGGTGCCCTTTTATTTGATTTTTTAAACTGGCAGTGTTGCATTTGAGCTGTGATTATTAGAGATTACTTACCATATTTGGTTCTGAATATTTTATAGGTAATAGGAAAAGTGGACTTGAATGAGGTAACTTTTTTTTTTTTTTTTTTTTTTTAAAACTGCGGATTGGGTTCAAATGGCATGCTGTAATAACTGCTTATTCATTTCTTTATGACCATTTCAATGTCAGAGTCACACAGGAGGCTTGTCATTTCCCTCTAGTTCCCTCCAACTAGAGGGAAATGACATTGATATCAGTTTCTGACAGAGAGAAAGTTGAGGGCTCAGATGAGTGGCTGTGGTTGGTGGGTTTTTTTTTTTTTTTTTTTAAATGCCTGTCTTATTTTACTTTTGGGCTCTGATTTCACACAGCTTTTGCCATTTAGTTTACAAAGTAGGGCTAAGGGAACTAAAGCTCAGGGTCCCACATTTGTGCCAGTAAGGCTTTTGTGCACTAACTTCCTGTGAATTAGAAGTTGAGGTTTTCCTTCATCTTTAACAAAAACCCAAATATCTGTGGAGTTTTATTCTACCAGTTATATTTACGACCCACTCTGAGTGTAACATCCCATATTTTGTTCTGCTTCATGTGCCACTTGGCTTAGAAACTAAGTGAAGAGTTTTACTTTATTCTTAAACATAAATTTTTTAAGGTAGTCATGGGGTGGATTTTCTTGTGTGTCTTCATGGTCTTAATTGTTTCAGGGGTGGTTTCCAAGAAGGCTGTGTGTGAAGGAGCTCCTTGTGGCCAGAGCTGGGCAGGAGGGTTGGAGGGGAAGGTTTTCTAGTGACCCTGTGCTCCTAGAATGCTTAAATGTGATTTTTATTTCATTCTCATAGTAAAAATGTATCTTTATTGATACATGATTAGATGACCATTTAGATTGAGGGAAAGGACATCTGTGTGTTCTTCTTGATTTCCAGCTTTGAAAAAGCGTTATGCACAATTCAGGAGACAACTCTCATGGCAGACTAAGAAGGGGAGGACATTGTAGGGGTGGATGCTAGCTCTAGCACTGGTCTGAGTAAATGCTGCTCTGATAACAGCTCCCCTCCCCCTTGCCTTATTTTTCCCGTTTTCATAACACCTTTAAAACTGATTTTCCTGGACTTCTTGCTTGGAGATCTTATGGAATATTTCTCATGGGATACTGATCTACTGGTTCAGTGTTCTGTATCCTGGATCTGACTATTTGACTATGGGTTTTAGCACCTGTCAGAGGAGGACAGTAAATAGTGATTTTTTTTTTCTTTTTGAGGTGTCATCACATTTTATTTGGATTTTCTATCAGAAAAGGAGTAGATTTATGTCTATCTTTTCGAAGTAAGAGACATAATCCTAAAAAAAAAAAAAAGAGACATAATCCTGTGTCCAAATATTTCCACTGAACAACTCCTCCAGTACAAGGGGGTCTGAGTCACCTCCAACCAGAAATAAAAAAGTAACATATAAAGTTTCATTTAGAATGAAAGCAAATACTTCAGTATCACAAACACAACATTAAACTTCAAGAAATATACTGCTAATTTCAAGTGAGCATTTCTTTGCACAATCACAATATGTGGATAAACCCAGAAGAGAGGACCAAATCTGTTTTCCCAGTGGAACACACTGAGGGGACTACCACCACAGGCACTCCCTCTGCAGCTGGGCCACTACTCCTCCTTGCCAGCAGACTCTCAAACTTGTAGGCCATGAAGCAAGCATTGGGTCTCTTGGGGACAAGGGGATGCCCTGGTCTCACAGTCTCAAAGCCCAAAAAGCTGAAGGTCTGGAGTAAGGCATCTCTGTCCTCCCGTTCTTATAGAAGCAAATGAAGATGTCATCAACATGGAGCTGCTCCTCTGTGAATTCAAGGAGAACCATAAACTGTCTTTGCTCCCTTCAGGCAGAAGGCTGCCTGGGATCTCAATATAGAGGCTGCCACTGCTCCACATGGCTCTCCAGATAATGTGTTTGGCATCTGTGAGCCTGGACTGGATATTTAGAATCCTTGTCTTGTTATTAGACGTTAGTTCCTCTATTACATTCAGCTGATTATCAGAGTAAAATGAGTTAGCTGAAAGATTGCGATCCTGCTCATTATTCCCTTGCCCACCTGGGATATGCAGCAGTGGGTGAGGGATATCAGGAGCACCACCGAGGTCCTGGACCCAGGTTACTGCAGCAACTGACAGAGACTCTGGAACTCTCACTGCGGCTATGCAGACTAAGAAGTGACATGGCGTGGCTGGTGTGAATGGTGGCACTACGTTTATCCCTGTACTTCTCTCTGGCCTAAGGATCTGAAACCAGGAAAACCTCTGCTGTGCCTCTCTGTGTCCCTGCTGCTGCTCGCCGTTTGCAGTAGATAGTGATGTTAATGCTGGGCATTTATTCACCAACAGAGTGAATGGGCCCTGTCATGTGAAATGTTTCTTATGGAAAAGGGCACCTATGGCACTGAAAGCATCTGTGCAGTGAGGGCTTTGGGGACAGGAACAGGAAGACCCTGCAGAGAGATGGTACTGTCTTTGGCCATTGTGAGCATAGAGCAGATTCACACTTATACCTTTCTTCCATTTTTATATACAAAAAAGAAAAAAAATTGGGGTCAGTTAGTACCTTATGGGTACAAGGTCTGTCCTCATATAGTCCCAGCTGTTGTCAGTAGTATTATTTATACTCTCCTAACCTTAGGCTTATTTGCTACAAAAATATGAAGGGACAGAAATAGTTCAAGGGCATTTAAAGACTTACATAATCATCAGTAGCCCCACCCCCTTTGTTTTTGATTTGTCATGTATTATGAACACATCTAGAAAACAAGTTCATTTTACTCATTTCAGAAAGACTTTCACTATTATTTTTGTGACAAGCAACATAGATGACTTGGCTTAGTTAAAACACTTAGGACACTTTTAACTAGTGCCATTGACCTTTGCTGGTTGTCTTCATTTGGTCTCTGATAGCTGTAGGTGCAAATTCTTATTGACTGGTTTCTGTTTTCCAAGTGTGTGATTTGTGCCTGGAGTTGAGTAGAGTGAAGATTGGAAAGCAGTGAGGACTGGTGTTCAGGGTACCAGGACAGAAAGCAACAAGGTACACTTGTAAAGGTGACTTTTTTTTCCAGGAGATAATCTACATAAGTGGAATAATTTTAAGCATCATAATAATTGAGGTTCTTCAGAGAAACAGAACCAACAAAATATACTCCTAGAGTGAGATTTATGACATGGCATTATAAGGCTCAAGCAGCCATGATGTTGAGAAGAACTACTTCTTGCTGTAGGCAGGCTGGAGATCCAGTGTGGTATAGTTTGAAGGCCTGAGAACCAAACAGCTGATGGTACAGAGCCAGCTGTGGGCCGGGAGGCCTACATTCTAGCAACCTAGAGCAGAGAAGATAGCCATCACAGCCTCGTTGTCAAGTACAGAGACAGTCCAAATTTTCTCACTTTTTGGGTTCTATTTGGGCCTTCAATGGATTGGATGGTGACAACACCCACTGGGGAAGGGGCATCTGCTTTACCCAGTACACACTTTCAAATGGTCCTCCCATTGAGAAACACCCTCATAGATATCAAAATGTGTTTTAATGCTGAGCACTCTGTGACCCTAACATGTTGGCCCAAGATGAGCCCTGTGGGTTATCCTTACTTGTGCTTGTGGGAGCTATGTCTCCACCTCTGTCTCCATTTGGCTTACGCTCTCATCTCTACCATTTGAAAACCTTCATCAGTGTCTTGGCAAGTTAGTTGCACCTCTAAGGGAATTCATTGCATTGATTCAGTTCAGAAGATGTGTGTTCTTTCCATTGAGTTTAATATTTCATACTGAAACTGTCTTACCTTTATGTAGCTTCAACAATATTATTTTAAGTGGTTGAATAAGTATATAGGATAAATAAGTGAATAAATGATACATTAAAAGAAAATGTAATAACATTTGTGTTACTACATTTGACCTGCTGATGTTCAGTATGATGAAATCCATTTTTAAAAATCAAGACCATTTTACTTGTTACCCTTCTAAGGTTTCCATAACTGTTTTGGCTTGAATCTTACAGAATGCTTTTTAGTAGTGGAAAGGTTTTAAGGCATGTGGAACAGGTATTAAGTGTATGATCTTTTGCAGTAACTGGTAACCAGTTCAGGGTCTGTAATTGTGCCTCTTGGGAGTTCATGTCTGCACTTTCTCACCACAATGGTTCAAGTTCATTGTCACCTTGAAAGTTAGCCTCTTGCCTTTTGAATCAGAATAATCATTTTTAACTGATAGCAAGTTAAGATATCTTGTTTCCAGTCTTCTATGTGATAACACAAATAATAAGCAGTTAAGTTTTGTTTGGTTCCTTGTTCTAAAAAGGCCCAAGATAAGGTACTATTTTTTTTCTTTCTTTTAGCTTTCTTGTTATGATAACTGATTTTTGTTCTTTAAGAGTCTGAAATCCTGGGTGAATGAAAAATGACTTGACGCTTCAGTAAGTAATTATAAGTTTGAAAATGAATATTTATTGTGGTGCTGGTCTTTACTTTGAGGGTTAGTTTCACAAAACTACGTGGTCATGTTTTATTCAGTGGAATTATATTAAAAGGTCCATATTTAACAGTTTTTGACCTACAGAATGATGGTTTGTTGTCGCCTAACCTAACATGTGATAATGTTTTTTTATTTTGTTTTGGTCCCAGGGATTGAATATAGAGCCTTGCATTTGCCAGGCAGGCACTTACGCTGCTGAGCTATATCCTGGGCCCAGAAAATGTTCATTTAAAAAGGCTTGGGGAAGTAGAAATGAATGAAAACTAAAGTTTTGTGTGATGATAATATACGAAACAGTTAAGTGTTTATTGTAGTGGCATCAGACATATAGGATTTCCTTTCATGACTTTAAAAAAGTGATTGTTGCTGGGTAGGGTGGTCCACATCTAAAGTCTCAGCACTCTGGCAGGCTGAGGTAAGATCACCCCAGTTTGAGTCTAGCCTGGGCAATTTAGTGAGATATTTTCTCAATAATAAAATAGGAATGGGGATATATCTTAGTGCAGAGGCCATGGATTCAATCCCCTGGAACACCAAAAATAGATAGATAGACAGTTATTAAAGAAATGTTCCAGCTTAACTGAGCTCATTTGGTTTCTAAATTTGCATTGTGGTGTCAGATTTGACTTGCCTCAGAAGTGATTTTATCTCTAGTCTGGAGAGTATTCTGCAGCTCAGATACCATCTGCAAGAATTGCAGGTAGATGGCATAAATGAGGGTTGGAACCTGCCTCTGGCTTCCAAGTGTGTGTGAGCACAGCCTGAGCATTTAGGAAGCAAGCTCTTGGGGCTGAGATGAAGACCTGGCCTGTATCTTCAGTTTTCTTTTCTTACTGACCTCTGAAATTAGTCTTTATAAGTAAAATTAGTCAATGCTTTTATTAATATTAGAGGAACTTTCACAAAAAATGCTTAAAACACAAACAATATTTTTTCTTGAAAATCTGCTACATAGCAAACACATTTTCCTCCACATGGTAGTATTTAAGGAGCAATCACTTGGACTTTGGCCTGCTGCTGGGTGTTGACATGGTAGGTGTTCCCAGGCTTTGTGTGACATGCCTGCTCTTGGTCTGTTCCTTGCAGCATGCAGACAGAATTGGGGCCTGATTTTGCAGGCTCAGCAATCTGTCTGCCAGGGACCAACTCAGCCCTAAAAACATGAAATAAGTTCTGGTCTTAGTTCTGGCCCTCGCAGCAACTTGTACTGTAGATTCTGAATTATTCACACTTTAAGCAGTATTTTATTGAAAAAAAGTATGGAAGCTAAGTGACAGGAATGCGAAGGTCCACCCAGTGGTAATGTAACATGGCTTTATGTTGTGATTGGCAGTGCACAGTACTATAACTTGGCAGCAGTAGACAGGTGACCAGCTGGCCACAAGAGCATATTAAACATTTTGAATAGCTACTCCAAACCCCTGCAGTCCATGCCTGGCTCGTGCATACAGATCTCTTGGCCTGTGATGGTTGTTGATGTTTATAATTAAAACATGCATCAGATTTGCCTTGAGCAAATTAACTCTAGGTAGCTAGATTGCTATCTAATACAGTCTTCATCTGTGGACCCTAGGTGATTTTAGCTTCATCTTGAAACCTACTGATAGCCAAGCAGGGCTTGTCTTTCCCTCAGTCACTGAGAGAAAGAGCAGGCTCTAACATGGTCTTGTCCTGAGGTTTTTGGCCCAAGAGACATCACTAATAGGAGAATGCAGTGGCCAGATCCAGCTTGGAGTCATACACTATTAGGGTGAGATGTGAGACTGTAGGCCCTGCAGGCTGAGCGTTGGCTATGGGTCTTTGGAGATGCAGGATTATGAACACTTCCCAGGAGAGCATTATTCAATCTCATGTTCTTGTTGTACACTGAGGTTCTGTTACTGATAAACTCTGTGTAGGAGGTTTACGGCTGAGGTTCAGGGCATTGTGAATGATTGTAGTCTATATACCACCCACAATAGGAAGTTCATGCTTTAAGCTTAACCAAATTTGCCACTCTCTCTCCCCCATTAAATTTTGTTTTGGCTTTTGAGTAATATTAACTGAGTTATTAATCAATAGCCTGCATGCTGTGATAGACTATAGTGATTTTTTTTAAAAAAAACCCAAGTTGGTCTTTGTTCCAGGAAACTAGGAATAAGATCAGTTAAAGAATGATGGTTTTATTTTAGGATTTCCTGGGACTGATTCCAAAGGATCCTCACTTTTTTTCCAGGGAATTTCAAGGTGAGATAAAACTCTAGTTTGCAGAATAGAAAGAAGAACAAGGGTTATGGAGAATGACGTAGTAAAGGGTCTGGAATGCCAGTGCACCACAGTATCTTCACAGATAGTCACTTATTGGCCAAGATCCTTCCTGTTAACCTCTCAGGATTGCTGTTTCCTTGGCAGGGTCCTCATCACCTTGTATGTGCTAGAGTAGCTGGGGACATGTATCACTTAGAGCCCTCTCCTTGTGGGCTCATGTGTTTTGTTGTATCTTGAGAGCAGGGTGTAGGCAGCTTGAGTAACCAGACCCAAGTCCTTGCCACTGTTTATTTATTTATTTTTTAACCAATTGTTTTGTTGCTATTCTGTGGAAAGCAGGGGCTGCCTTGAGCTCACTTCCAGCTACTTTCCATTGCAGCTGCTGTGCCATTTCAGAAAAGGCTGTGAGACCTGCAGGCCTGTTCTTCCTCTTCATGCACATGTGCTGGCATTTGCCATGGATAATTGCAAACTTAATATGTGAAACTGCACAGGAGTTGGTCAAACTTACACATTTGATAGCTGGATTTCTCCAAAGAGCACATCTCGTTTTCCCATTTCCTTCTCTGGTGAAGAAGGGATCATCTGGAATCTTCTGTTCTATTTTACTTTTTTTTTTTGCATATGTGTGCATACATGCATTGTGCATTTTTCTGGGTACAGTAAGGAACAGTGACTTTTACTTTTTGTTTAATTTTATTTTGAAACATAAAAGCAAGGACAAAAATCAGAAACAAAGTCAGAAACAGGGCAGCACACAACATATATGTTATAGATTTTCAAACAATAATAGCTGATTAGCAGTGGTTGATATATTATCTATTTTTATCATCAGATCTGTTGCTCAGATTAACAGATACAGTTATGCAAGATTGGACATATGGTTGTATATTACCACTTGCTTTCAAGAAACCTTAGTTTTTTCTTTTGTCATTTTTTTACTTTGTTAAAAAGTTTTTATTTTAAAGAGAGTGTAGTAATAATTTATATGACATTAGAAATGGTACACGTGTAGAAGACCAAGATGACAGGTAGTCAAGCATGATTTTTATATTATACATTGCTGTCCTTGATGTATTTACTTAGATCACAGATATCAGCAAACAGAGTAGTCAAGGTGAAAATTCTACACATTAATTCTGTTTAAAAAAAAAACTGATGGAAATTTTTAATACAATTACCTCAGCCATTCTGGGTATATACTTGCATGTTTTTCCTCTACCAACCAACCAGCCAAACAAACAAACAAACAAACAGACAGACAGACAAACAAACAAAAAAAAAAAACCCAAAACAACCCAGAATCAGGATAGCTGGATTGAATGGGAGTTCCAGTCCTAGTTTTTAAGGAGTCTCCACACTGATTCCCACAGTGGTTGTACTAATTTTATAACTTCTTCTCTAGTATTTGGAATAGATTTCTGCCTTAACCTGTCTGCTTAAGTAAATCCTTCAGGGGAAGCAGTTCTGGGGAACTGTGCCCTTTGTGAATTATGGCTCAAAAGGAGTCCTTGTAGTCTCACTAGAGTTCCACCATGTTCCCTTTCTCCTGAGTTAGTAGCTTGTGCTTGGGTAGCACCAATCTCATTTACAGAGAAGGCATTCATTCATGCCTTCTTCTTCGTCCTCCCTACAGTCCTAACTAATCAGATACTCAGGAAGCATAAGTGACTGGAATACTTATGGAGCAAATAACCCTGGTGCCCCCAGGTCACTAGAACTTGGATCCTAGGTAATTCAACAGCCATTTGCTTTGGAATCAGAAACAACAGATATTTGATCCTCTGCTTTGTTGTATACTGTGTAGTCTTGAGAAAATATTATGTTATGAATTTAAGTTGTCTTAATTCTGTATGGGGGAGGTACCACTTGCCTTGCACTAGTACTTTGACAAATTAGGGGGTTGCCAGTATTAAAAGACAGCACACATGATAAAAAAAACACTCGCTTCCCTAATTTCCTTAATCTTTATATTCTCCCACCCCCCATATACATGTATTTATTTATTTATTTATATACATGTTTTGAATGCATGAATTTATGTAATTCATGCAGATAAGAGAGGATTAGTTTTGAAAACAAAGTGTTGCATTTACAAGGATATAATCTTTATGTTATTCTTTCCATTCCTGATATGTTCTCTTAAAAATACAAAACCCTTAAATTATGTTACTAATATATTTGCAGCTCTTCTGTCATCAGATTCTATACAGACTTAGGATTTATATAAGGCTATTTTGTTAACTGGTGATAATGAATTAAATGGAAAAAAAATGAGCAAATCTTAGTTTGGCCTTAGGTCTTATGGCCAGTTCTGTTGTGATTGGAGTCACTATTAAAATGTGTTAGACTTTTATAGAGCACTTTGAATGTGAGGCCCTCTAGCCTTGAGCAGAAAGTACTTTTTTTATACGTAAGTATTCCAACTAGTTGTATCTTTTCAAAAATTTAGCAGGTGTCCTTTGCATGCCAGGTTGATATTCCAGTTTGAAGATGAGTGATAGAATCCTTGTATTTCCCCAGAATTCAAGGCAATAGGTAGATCCTGTAACAATAGGTAAATGACCATAGGTTTTATTTCTTTGGCATTGGTTGTGTTTAGCAGGATTGTAAGCATTGTATAAATGCTGTGTACTTTAAATTTCGTAAAGCAGTGCAGAAACTAAGTGAAGAAACCAGAGTTCAGAGACCTTGCTGGGGAACTCAGGGTAGATCTGAATTATTCTCATTCTTGCCTGAGTGACAGGTAAGCACAGAAGGTGGCCTCATGACTGCTTAGGAAGGACGGCGGTCAGGAAGGCTGGCATGGGGAGGTGCTCCTGAGCTTACCACTCAGAATGCTGGGACAGTGGGCAGAGTAGGAAAGTTGGGTCTGAGGGGAGAGTAAAGTGTATTCCAAGTGGGATCCTCTTGCAGTGGATCAGTCAGGTTTATGTTACTGTCGTGAGATATCAGAGGTGATTATAAGGAGAGAAGTTTTGTCTAATGGCTCAGGAAGTTCCAATCTAAGATGCAACAGACTCATTTGCTTTGGACCTCTGGTGTGAGTGGTGGACAGCAGTAGTGGGACACATGTCTCTGACAAGCTGCTCATAGCGTGAATCAGGAAATGAACGGAGGAAGACACTGAGGCCCAACAATATGCTTTGACCATTCTCCAGTAACAAAAAGACTTCCTGCCAGGTTCCATCACTTCACAACATTATCACCCTGAGAACCAAACTTTTGATATGTGAGACATGTTAAACATGTAACTTTAGCAAGGCTGAGATATAAAGTTAGTGGGGATTTTTATTTTATAATAATAATAATATTTTTTATAATATAATTATTTTATAATTTTATTATGGTTGAAATCACACTTGAAAACAGACAAAATATGTACTGTTTGGGACACACATTTATAATCACCCTAGTTTTGGGTATCCTTGCACTTTGAAGATAGAGGTTTAATAGTAATCAAAGGTAGGAATGCCTGTAATCCTAGCTACTTGGGAGGCCAAGCAGGGCAATTGCAAATTTGAGGCCAGCCTGTTTTTTTTTTTTTTTTTTTTTTTTGGTCTCAAAAGGTTGAGATAGCTTGGTGGTACAGTGCTTATCTTTGAAGCCCTAGGACATCTCCAGCCCTGGTGGTGATGATAGTGGTGGGGGAGTCAGGGTAAAGCTGAGTTATGCACTAGGAACAGACTATCCAGGTTGAGTTTTCAGAGAGAAGAAGAGATGAAGTTTAGATTAATGTGCTGAGATTGGCACAGAGGTGCAGTGCCTGAGGCAAGATAGCACCTTTAAGATCTATTTGTTAAGGGTTTAGACAACTGACTGGAATCACACTTAAAACTGTCACACTTGTTCTTAAATTTTTACATGATTTGTCAAATAAATGGAGAGAACAGTTACTTTTTAAATTGTGTTTTTGCCAACTTAACTGGTCAAAGAAACAGTTGGGGAAAAATATTTCAGATTTTTATAGTAATGGCTATAATTTGCAAAGAGCTTAAAATTATGTTGCTATATTGCTTTTTTCCTACATGTGTTCTGAGAGAATGTTATTAATTGTAACTTCAAATTACAGGGTTAATAATACCTTTCGTGCAAATATCTATAGTAGACAAATTCTACCTTGTCAGTTCCCTTTATATGTATGATTTACTTTTAGTTGATGCATATAGCTCCATTTTATTTGGTTGTTATTACTGTAGACTTCCATATTGTACCCATATCATAATTTGTTCATTTTCACATTGATATTTGAATTATTTAGGGACATATGTCCTTTTTAGGTTTCATCTTTGTTATGATTTTCTTGTGGAAATTATTTTTATTTTATTTTGTATTTTAGGGAAGGATCTACAGGGTGTTCAGGGTCTCACTACTAGATCAGACTCATAGCTATCCACTTGTTTACAGCCTCCCCAAAACTGAGATTACAGGTCCATGCCACCACGCCTAGTCTCAATTGCCATCTCAGTGCACTCCAGGGATGAGGCTGGCATGGCAGTGGAAAATAATGTTATAATATGGTGACTGTATCTCCTGTTGAGACAACATGAATGGATTATAGCCATACAAAGAGACTGGCAAGCTTTATTAATACACAGAACCATCTTTCTAATGCAAATACATACAAACTATGGAATGTAAAGTCATCCAAAAAGCTCTTCAGATCTTAAATTGGCAATTTATTATTTCTGCCAGTTCAGTAAGTACACTATACAAAAGTTTGAAAATGTAACGTTACATGTTAAGACAAATGAGCATATATCACAATGTATGGCTGCACTTTTTGTTTCTATTCTACTGCTCTGTTCTCGATTAGTTTTCCACTTCTACTTTTAGACTTATACAGAGTACTGGAAATGGCTTACTGTATGAAAAACTCTTGCACTGGTGGAACGCGCTTATCTAATAGCCCAGTTACTGTACATAGTTCTGTGCGTCAGAGCAGTCCTTGTGCATACTTTTTCCATTGGCAGTGGGTGGTTTGCTGATTATCTACTTGAGTTGGTTTTAACACCCAAGGGTGGTTGACAAGGGAGTAGATTTATTAGGTCTCATGCCATTGTTTTGAAGTCTCTTAAGAGAGGAGGAGCCAAAGTTTGCAGAATATTGTAGCTTTGTGTTTATAGTAGAGCTTTTATTTGAACATGATCTTTGCTTTGATATTTCTCACATTTATACTCCTAGTTCATGGGCTTTTTGCTTAGCTCTAACTCACAGTTAGGTAAACAGAAGAAAAGGAAAATCATCTAGCCACCAGTATGCCTTCACTTGCAAGGAGCAAATTAATTCAGTGTTTAGAAGCTTCTGGCCAAATTGATGGTATTTTTTTTCTGCTTCAGCATTAGTTTTTCTTCACATAACTATCTGATTCTGTAAAGAAAAATACAAAGAATTGTTAGCATAAAGTCAGTTTTAGGGGCCAGCGAGATAGCTCAGTGGTCTAAAGCACCTGCTTAGGCAAGCTTAGGCAACCTCAGAGAACACGGTTCGATCCCTGGCACAACATGCTGCTACAGCCCCACCCCAAGGCTGGCTGAGCCAGTCATTTTTTTTTTTTTTTTTTTAAAAAAGCTGGTTTTAAAAGATAACCATACAATATAGTGAATATCATTACTCACCTGCAATCTTATTTTGAAATTTTATAGCATTGTCTATTTTTCTTCCCTTTAAAATAAAATAAAAAAAAAATAGGGCTATCCAGATAGCTCAGCAGATTAAAACACCTGCTTAGGCAGACTTAGGGACCAGGGTTTGATCCCCAGTGTGCCATGCTGGCCATGTCTCCATGGTGAGCTGAGATGGCAGTTGAGACTGGGCTTGGTGGTGCATGTCTGTAATCCAAGTGCTTAGGAAGCTGAAGATAGGAGGATTACTATGCATCCAATCTGTATAGCAAGACCCTGTAGACTCTGTACTAAATACCAAAACAAAACAAAACAAAAAGCCATAGACCTCTAAAAAAAAAAAAAAAAAGATGCAGGGATAGGTATGCTGGCTTACCAACAAGTAATAGAAAGATGCCTGCATCATCAGTAATAAATGTACCTACTTATATCACCAGTAACAGCATGAGTAGAATCTGTGTTTGCAGTATTGGTCTTGACCAGTGAAATGAGAAGAACTGACATTCAATCTGAGCCTCACCATTTGTAGATTATTCTGCTGTGTCCTGCAGAAGGACAGAGTAGAGATTTTGAAACCAAGGGTATAAAACCACCCTCAGCACCATAAAGAAACAGCTGCATGTTGGGGCTGCTCCTAAAACCTGTTTTGGAGACCAGCAGATTTCTTCACTGTGCCTCAGGCATGGTGTGCATGGAGACTTTGCATCCTGCACCTCCTTAGGTGCAAGCAGATGAATACAGATGTGTGACAGGTAAGGGCAGAGGCACCAAAGGTGGTGAACCCTTTTCTTCAGGAGCTAGAGGAGTTTCCAGACTGCATCTATTGCCTCATGAGCATCTCAACGGTTTAGCCGGAGAAGGGTTAGAACATTGGTTTCCACTCCTTTTCTTCCCTCCAGGAATCAGCAGTGCTGCTGTTGGGGAGCAGCATTACGTACTTCAAGGGTGACCCAAGGGTGCACTGGATTTGCTTGTGTGCAGTTTTGAGGATGAGTGGCCCAAGCAAAGTCTGCTGTCCTCAAACCTTGGGTTTGTTTTGTGTTTAAGGTAGGTTCTCAAGGGTATCTAGAGGATAGGGGTAGAATGCTAGTTTCTTCCCGTTTACTCCTTTGATAAGCTTACCGACCACATGGGAAAAGCCAGTCACATTAATTTTCCTGCATGCCTGATGTTTAATTCTTTCATTCTCTATTTGTAAAAACTTAATACTTTCAAGAATGAGAATGTGTTGTTATTGGACACTGTGCAAAACATGTCAGAACACTGGTTGGGTGATCATGTTACTCTACCACATGTCTGAAAACAAAGGTCTGTGGTTACCTTAAGGAGACACTTGAAGTTTTTGCTAGCTCAAAGAATTTGAAGTATTTGTTTCAGGCCATTTTAAACAGAAGGAAAGTGCAACTCAGAGAGTACTTTCAGAAATGTTGAATATAGTGTGAGCTCATGGGATAAATGTATATTTTTCTCTGCTAGGCCTTTTGTAAGGGGCAGCATTTTGAATACATACATGGCAATATGTTAAAAGAATCAGACTATATAAGCAAATATTTCTGTCTTGTGCAGGTTTCTATCATTTCCTACTGTTTCATGGTGATAAAGTGGCAAATGAAATAACAATGTGTGTTTGTGGTGGTATGTGTATTACTTAAGCTGAGAATATTTCCCTTACACCATATATTTCATCAAAGTAATTGCTGCAGGACATCTGACATTTGTCTCTGGCAAACATGCGCCCCCGCCTCCCCATTTGTGAGCTAATATTATAAAGGTAAAGACGTAGAGAGTAAGACCTACATAACCCTCAGGGGCTGAATGTTATAGTAGGGTCTGATTGTAGCTTTCTCTGTTTCTTTAAAAGTCATTGACAGTTGTTCTCTGGCATGGTTAAGATATAAATTATTTGTTCAATCAAACATGAATCAACCAAAGCTGCCATGAACATTATCAACATATTACTAGATTTTTTTTTTATGGAACTGGGATTGAACTCAGGTCCTTGTGCTTGCCAGGCAAGCACTTATTCTACTGAGCTATCTCCTCAGCCCCTAAGAGATTTAAAGGAGCATTGTCTTCAAAGGGTTAACAGTTGTCTTTTTTCTCATTGCTGAAACAAAATGTTCAACATTTAAAATTATAGGAGAAAGTTTTCTTTAGCTCAGTTTGTGGACATTTCATTCCTCTACAGTTCATAGTTGGTTGGCTCCAAGGCAAGGCAGCATGGCAGGAAGGGATGGTAGAGAAGAAATAGTTCATGCCAGGCAGAAGTAGCAAAGTACTGAAGAAGCAACAGTTTGATAGCAGCCCATTTTCTGACCCTTATGTTCTACCCATGCTACCCACCCTTAGCACTTACCCTTGGGGAAGGACATACCACTGTCCATTCTCAAGCCAATCAGTGGGCTAACTTAGTAAGCACACACCCTTCATTGCAGCATCACACACCCCAACCCAGACCCAGCCAACTGTAAAAACCCCACCTATGAGTGCGTGTGGCTTTGGGGGGACGTCTAGACACAAGCAAAATAACAGTCAACATCTTCATTAAACTTGCAGTGTTCAGAGGAGAAAGAGGTCTTGGTCACCTGGGGTCATCATCAGGGGCTAATTCTTATGGATGTTAGAAATTCTAGCCTTTACATGGAGCTAAGGAGCAGAGAGTGAGGTATGTTTTAAGAGCCTGTATTTTGAATCATAGTTGATTTCACTTAAGGGAGCATAGTTTTTCGAGCTTTATTTTATACTTGGCACTAATTAATAATTTTACTTACCTTTGTTGCTCTTGTCCTTCTTATTAGTGGACTCAGTACTATCTAGTTTGCAGCTTGCAGGTAATAGAATCCAAGTCATGAAATGACTTTGGCCTTTTTTTCCTTCATTTTAACTCTTGGTTATTCTCTGAGATCCTGCATATTCCTTGGAACGTAAAACTCATTGGCTTATATTTTTCAATATTGAAGTTAGATAATAAATTTCTCATTAAATGAGGTTTTGTTGTGTAGACCCATGAATGTGATTGAAGATACCTCATTTTGACGAGGGACTATGCTTTGGTGGGGCATTGGCATGAGGCCTAGGTAGGAGGATGGAGAGAAGAGCTGAGTTAAAAAAAAAAAAAAAAAAAAAAAAAAGAACTTTTTAAGTGGCAAAGAACTGTTCTAGGACAAGTTGCCCTGAAGTTCATTTTGAATAAACAGCCTTCCTTAATATAACTTCGTGCTGGGTTTTATCTTTTGATGTCAATTGGTGATTTGAAGAATCATGAATATTTAGGGCTAGGGAAGAAACTTCAAAGGACACAGATGATCCTGTGGTCTGGAGCTTTAGTCACACCAAGGCTGGCTAGCTGATAGCTCTTGTTGGGAGGCTGGGATTGATGCTGTCAGCTTTGGGCCAGCCTGGGGAGGGGCCATGAGGATTCGAAGTCTAGGTGCTAGCCCACTTGCATCATCCTCAGGGCAGCAGCCTTAGGATGATAAAGCTCTTAGGCTGATGGTCTCCTGATCATCAGCATATTGGCCATTTCCTTGGCAGCAGGACAATCTTTTTGGTTTATCAAAAAAATTTGTTTTTCTCCTGACTTGGGTTTTTCTCCTCTCCTGGTAGCATTTTTCTGCCCCATCTGTATTGTAACACACCTCTGAGGGACATTTTGACGTAGATTTCTCTGGAGACCTTGAGCTGCTGGCAGCAGTTTTCTGTAGTGCTGAGTGGTTCTAATTCTACCTAATTCTTTTATCTCAGCAACCTTTCACATTCAAAGCGCAGAGAGATGTGTTAGAAACAGAGACCTGGTTCTTTCTTCAGACTCCCAGAGACAGAGCCTGCATTAAGGAAGTTGGATGGTCACCTGTCCCTGAATTAAGTTCTGAGCAGCACCTATCTGGCTAACCTAACTTTCTTCCTTTCTTCCTTTCTTCCTTTCTTCCTTTCTTTCTTTCTTTCTTTCTTTCTTTCTTTCTTTCTTTCTTTCTTTCTTTCTTTCTTTCTTTCTTTCTTTCTTTCTTTCTTTATTGTTTCAGGACCTTTGTTTGTTCACTCATTTTTATGGCTGGCTCAGCCCACCCTGAGGGGAGGGCTGGTGCAGCATGCGGTGCCGGGGATCGTACCGCGGTCCCTGAAGCCACCCAAGCTTTCCCAAGCAGGTGCTTTAGACCACTGAGCCATCCTGCCAGGCCCCTAACCTAACTTTTCTGACATTTTCTCATCTCTGTGGTAGTCTTGGGCAGGTGGTACAGTGACACAGTGAGAAGGAGGCTCCTCCTAGGCAAGGATCTGTTGCACTTGGCTGGTCACTTAGCATCTTGGAGATAACTGGCATCAGTGATTTTTTTTTTGGTACCAGGAATTGAACTCAGGTGCTTGTGCTTGCTAGGCATGCACTGCCACTGAGTTATATGCATGGCTCTGGTCTGTGATTTTTGTAGGATATAGTTTTTGTAGTTTTTCTTATTTTGGTAGAAGTCCAACATGCATTTTATGTAGGGTGACTACAGTAGCATCCTTCTGTGCCTAGGTGCTATTCCCTTGTGATCTCATGAGGTAGTTATTGTAAATCCCACATTTTAAAAAATGTATTTCCTACAGGGTCTTATTATGCAGCTCAGACTCATAGTGATCCTTCTGTTTTCAGCCTTCCCAGTGCTGGGATTACAAGAGTGCACCGCTATGCCCAGAGGTCTCCTGCTCAGCTCACTCCAGGGGTGGGGCTGGCATAATATGGAGACCTTGGATTGAGCCGGGGTCCCTGTGCTTGCCAAAGCAGGCACTTAGTCTGCTGAGCTATCTTGCCGGCCCTTAAATCCCAAATTTTTGGTGAGGAATTTGGAGTGTACAGAGTTCAAGACTAGTGTTTTAGTGTTCAGCAAGGATCTAGGGTGTCTGACTTTACAAGTTAGGACCTTGAGTATTCTGTACCCTTTGCATATTTTATAGATTGTGAAATAGGACCAAGACTTAATTATGAATGGATGAGACCTTATTCTCTGAGATCCTGCATATTCCTTGGAACTTGGATTGCTGGGAGTCAAAATAGGGCTAAATACAAATATCCTGAGTAGCTTTGCATCTGATGTTTCATTTGGGCTCCTGAAAGGATGTTTTCACAGCTGTAAGTTTTCCTGCACTGAATGTTTACCAAATATTGTATAAATGGTGAAAGATTTTTGGGTTTAGTTTTTACGTATATTTTAGAGATATGAAAGTAAAGGAGGCAGTGTTCAGGGCAGAGCCTCTAGTATACCGTGTGAGTGTGAGAGATCACAAGACAGGCTGGGCCTGGTGTTTGCTTGGATCTGTTTCATTTCAGAGGGTGAGTCCTTTGTGATTTAGTGTAGAGAAAGAGCAGAAGGATGCTTGTGAGAGGCTCTGTTCTTTAAGGCAGCCCTCCAGCACGGACCTAAGTGGAATAGGGAATTTATCCTAGAGATTATTTGTTTCACTCTTAGCTTCATGGGTTTAATACATCTGTACAGTACACTCTATCTCATGCCTAGTTAGATTCATTTGACAGGAAAAATAGAGTGTTGAGTATTTAACATAGTATGAACCTATTGCTTTGCTTGTGCAGAAAATTTTTGTGTATTTAGTTTTTTTTTTTTTTTTTTTTTAACCTGAGGAGAGTTGACACAATTTAATTCCCTTTCTCTTCCATAGAAACTCTGAGAATTAGGTAAAAACAGCATAAATTGGAAAAATGAGTGAGAAAGAGGCCTATGTAGATAGAAAGTGCTGTATTTACCTTGTTTTCTTCTGATAGATCTGCTACATAACATACTATTTGGGGAGGAATGAAGGCATTTTTATCTTTATGTGCCTGGTTTTTATCTTGTTGCATACTTTGAAGGGAATATTGCTCCTGAGAGCACTGGGATACTTGAGGTTTTGTTTCTTGGTTAAGCATAATGCCTTTCTCTTTTCTAGGAAATATTGCTACAGAAGACAGACCAATCCCCCCTTAAACATTTTAAAATGGTGGGCCAATGAGATAGCTCAGCCAAATAAGCACCTGCTTAGGCCAGTGCAGGGATGGGGTTCAATCCCTGGTCACCAAAGCAGACACATTCTCCCCACCCCCATACCCCCAGGGTGTGCTGAGCCAGTGACGAAGTCCAGGTGTGGTGGCACACACCTGTAATCCCAGCGCTGGGGAGGCTGAAAACAGGAGGATCACTATGAGTCTGAGCTGTGGAGTGAGAACTTGTACCAAACACATACCAAACACATAAAAGCAACAGCAACAATAACCATTTTAAAATGGTGACTAAATGCATTTAAGTATAAGCTTCATTCTTTGAGGGCCTAGGTTGTGTGTGTGTGTGTGTGTGTGTGTGTGTTTTAAACTTTGGATCATGTTGCTGACATTGATAGAAGACACTTGGCGGATTTATTAAGCCACATTCCTCAGTTTTGGATGATATTCGTCTTGTATTGTGACTTGGAGAGACATTTAGATAAGCTGTGGTATGTAAGAATTGGGATATTGCTGGATTCACGATTTCTATCATATCTGGTCTTTGTATATAACTTACACACCTGGTAATTTTTACTGGTTCAGCTGTAGTTAGCAGAGCTTTGGAAACCATATGATCATGTTACTGGAGCCTTGATTCTTGGTACTAAATAAGACTGTGACTTTGTTTTTATAAAATTTGTCTATTCTAGGTTTATAGAAAGTGCCTGACAGGTACTTAAAATGCTGTTTACTGAACATAATTTCTGTCCAATTCTTCTGAAACTTTTTTGGTAAAATGATGTGGATGGTGCTGTGTTCTGGCTGTGTGCCATTTGTTTGTTTGTTTTTTCATCTAGTTTGGAAATTTCTTTACACAAGGATTTTCTTCAGTCTTGTTCTGAATTTCCTATGCCTGTGTTGTTGGGTAAGCTGGAAGAGACTACTTAGTTTTTGTAATATAATATTTGGGGAGAAATAATTCTGAAGCAATAAGAAATGACATGTATGTGTAACTATCCAGTCTCTTTGGAGGTTGGAGGTGGAAGGCTAAAAGCTTGAGACTGACTTAATGGTAATTTTTGGGAGCTAATTAACTGGAGAATGCTATGTTGGAAGATTATTATGTCTTGGAAGATTTAGTAGACCATGTTTGACATAGGTTTGTGTGTGGACTTAATAATCCAGTGCCGGTCAGTGTCATCAACTCTAGATTCCTGAATGGTGAGTCACAATGTATTAGACAGTAATCAATATCTTCTGTGTTTTGGGGGTAGTTGTTAATAATATGTGCCCATGGGCCAGGGATCATGAATCCTCCAGAGTCGCCAGGGTCTTGGTGGCAACCTCTGATCATTTAGATCCTTTTTGCAGTAGACTCTGTCTTCTCCCCTGCCACCTACCCCAGTCTCCAGCTGTATTCACACAAACCTGGTCAGCAATCCTGCTTCAATAGTGGGAGTACATCAGCACCTGACTTGGTATGGAGAGTTAGAAATCATGCAGATCTGCCTTAGTTTTTTTCTCATTGCTGAGAAAAAAATATCATATACCCAAAGTTAAAGGCAGGAGGTTTATTTAGCTTATGGTTTGTAGACCTTTCAGTCTGTAATTGGCTGGCTCCAAGGCAGAATGCCTTTGCACGGAAGAGTTCATGGTGGAGATAACCACAGCTCTTTGTATCATTTATATCTTAGCCAGGCTACTTAGGGCAGGTAGTACTCACAACCTTAAGCCGAGTGCCCTTGAGTCTAGCATTGCACTATCAATCAGTCCCAGCATGTCGCACTCCAGATCCAGCCACCTCTGGAAAAGTACCACCTATGACCACATGAGGTTTTGGGGGACCTCCAAACACGATCTATAATAATGTCCTAGTATCTGAAGTGGAGCAAAGCTACTGAGAGATGTCAGAATGGACAGTTGAGTACCTCATCCAGTCCCAGGATTAAGGCAAGGTTAAACATTGTTTTCTGGTGTCCCTTGCTCTTTGCCTCATGAGACATCCCACAGATGAAGCACACTACCTTTTATTTTGCTCTTAGTAAGACTTAATGCTATATTCTCATTTCCCTCTCAGCATGGCCTTGTGAGATTGAGTGTGGGTGAAAGCAGGCTGGCGCTTCCTGCATACGTCTTGGCTAGTTGCTAGGTGACCTGCAGAGACATGCTCTATAGCTCTGGCCACTCTCCTCCGACCTCCCTATGTCTTGTCCTGAGCTGACAAATAGCCTCCCATCTTTTGGAAGGAGACAGCTGCAAGGGAGGGAAGTGTTTGATACAGATGCTTTCCTTCCACTCAGCTGTTTGAGCCGTTATTCAGCCTAGGCAATTACAGAAACAGCCTTTTGTATATTCCACATGACTGCCTCCCACCAAAGGCTGCCCTGCTTTTAGAGGTTTGGAAATGGAACTTAACTCATCTTTAGTTTAAAGTGTATTATTAAATTTTAATGTTTAAATTGATGGATGTATTTTCAACCCTTATTGGATTTCTCTCAATTGATTTTCTTTTTTCTTCTCCCCCACCAGATGAGGCATTTTCAGGGAAAGAGCTAGATACAACCCCTATTCCTGAGGATCAAAATGAATTCTGAAAGCTCTTCATGTAAGCAATAAAATAATCAGGGAACCATTATTATGGTTATGCTTGTCAACATAGAGTGGGTTTGATTCCTGAGTAGAAAACAATCAGACTTGCAAAGGGAAAATAAATGCTAATGCAGGTTTTGCTTCTGCTGATGAGAAATGAGAAGTATAAAGGAGATACAGATGTGAGTCAGCTCACCCTTTCCCTCTGGTTGCTCCACCTATGTAGGTAGAGGTGATTCTGCTGTGTCTTTACTTAATGTCCAGGGAGTCTGTCTGTCAGCATGTGTAACCCCTTATCCTTCTGTCTGGCTTGTCTTGACCACCAGCCCTTGATTTGTGACTGGAACTGCTTCTGACTGACACTTGGGTTCCTAGATGCAGGATAGGGTGGGTGGTGGGCCCGGAAGAACCTGTGGGTATACAACCTTGTGACTGAGAGTCAGTTAACTGATTAACATAGACTGGTTCTTATTCTTGACTCCAGAGCCTTTAAATCCTGAAGACTGCTCTTCTCGATGTCTTTCTGAAACACCTTCCAAACCATCTGCGACACAGCCCATGCTAGCTACTTGGGTTTTACTCTTCATAACTACATCCATGTTTAGAAGATTAAACATTACTTGATATGAACTAGTTTTTTATTGAGATAGACCAGAGGTTTGTACACCTGGGTGAATTGGAGTGGCAGGTAGGTAGGAGCCTAAGACTTTTTCCTAAGCAGGTGAAATCGTTGACACAATTGTGTCAGCTTCAGAAATCTAGAAGCTTAACTAGCTCAGCAGTTCTCTACCCCTAGGGTGTAGAGGACATGGCCTTACTGCTCTAAGATGTTGCTTATGTCAACCTGAGAAGTTTAGACGTTTGACTGAGTGGCTCAGCAGGGGGCCAAGATCTTCACTTTGTAAACATCTAGGTCCTTTGCCAGAGGAGCACCCGACTGAGATGACATGTCACCCTGGCTGGGAACCATCTGATGTTGGATTGAAACCTCCACAGATCGCTAGCTAAATAAGCCTTTCCTTCCTCAATTTTAGGCATCATGTAACTTGTCTCAGCAATGGGAGAAAAGTAACTAAGACAGTAGGCAGTGACCCAGTCCTGAACCTGTGGCTGAAGGCCACTTTTAATTTTATTTATTTTTTATTTTAAAGAGAAAAGCAATAAAAGCAATGATTCAGAATTTCGAACTAAGATAATAAGTTAACAATGGTTATTAGGAATTATCTTCAGAGTAGTTGCTCAGATTACAAACATTAAAGCACAAATCACTTTTTATTTGATATAGGGTCTTGCTACACAATGTGGGCTCATAGTGATCCTCTTGTCTCAGTCTCCTTATTGCTGGGATTACAGGTGTGTGCTACTATGCCAGGGGTTTCACACCATATGGCTTGCCATACTGGGGATTGAACTTGGGATCTTGCAACTTCTAGGCTCTTGTGCCACTGAGCTATATCTCCAGCCACAAACCATCTTTTTAACTAAAAGAAATCAGTGATATAATTGTCTTATCATCTATCTATCTATCTATCTATCTATCTATCTATCTATTATCTATCTGTCTATATCTGTATCTATTTTCCCCTTCTTCATTTGTTTTCTTCCTTTATACATCCTTATTGGTCTTTCCTTGTGAGCAATTTTTTACTTCATCCCCTCTCTCCCTACTGGGAATTAAACTCAGGCACACAGGCACTGTGCCATTGAGCTAAATCCCCAGCCCAGAAGGCCACTTAAAAAAAAAAAATGTGCTTATAGATTCTGTAGGTCAGGGATTTATCGAGAAACATGGAGGTGTGGTGTGTGCCTGTTCCATTATTAATGTCTGGGGCCTCAGTTGAAAGATGAGGGTGAGGCTTCATTCACACTGCCTACCACTTGGCTTGGGCCTGCTCTTTAATGCTTTAATGCTGTGGGAGCCTCCCAGTGATGGTGCTGCTGTTTGGCACCTCAGGGCTCAAAGGGCGCATGTTGTGGCCAACAAGGGAAGTACTAGCTACACTGTATGGTCCAGCCTCAGAAGGTGCCTGGGATCTCATTCATCAAAGTCATCCCAAACTGTAAGCCCGGGGCAGGAAGTGTACTATCAAAATTTGCAGCTCTGCTTTCAAATGGTTCCATGAGTTGATTTCATTATATATACTTTTTCTCTCAAGATAAAAGAGCCCCAAGGCAAAATCAGGTGTCTAGTAGAACATATTTCCTATTGCAGTATGTTAAACTTTGTCCAGAACTTGGAAATGCTATAGAGGGAGGGCAGTGTACTTTTTGGAATCCCGTTGAAGTATTGTCTAGTAACAAACTTCCTTGCAATTTTTTTCAAAATGATTTAGAGACATGAATTTGGGAAGTTACTTGTAATCATGTGATTTCTGACTATAGAAATGTAGATGATTTCTGTTTACAGGGAAGATAGCTTCAAGGATTTCATGGCCCTGTAGGACAGTAACATGTTTTATAAATATAGCAATTATGTGGCCATTGTTTTTGCAAATGCCTATAAATAATTCCTTCAGTATTATTCGAATCAGATTTACCACTTGTTTGTTCCATGTTAATGGGATGGATGCATTTTTTGATGCACATTTATCCAATTTCTGTGCATGAGGACTGTTTTCTAGCTTTTTGAAAATTATATTTTAATAAGTAGAAAGTTCATAACAATTTGTGGACTGGCTTTCTCAGTGGTGTTTGTCTTGGAGCCAGGCTCCATTAGTACTGATGCTGGCTAGGTGGGAAGCAAAGGTAGAGGTTGTTAAGTCAAACCTGGAGGAATCATGTCTATTTGATAACTTCTAGTCAGAGCTTCTTTTGTACCTGTGACCTATGTTTTTAGCCCATCATTTTTATACTAGGTTGTCTGTAGATTCACCTAAGCAGCCATGAACATTCAATAGGAAGTCTAGGAAACAGGGTGCAGAGGGATTCAAGGAATGTAATGAGTCAGAAAGGGCTTCAAGCAGTGAAAATACCATAAAAGTTTAAACTGGTGTCAAGAATAAACTAAACATCTGGTAGTATACTTAATATACTCTTTTATGTATTATTGGATTATAGGATGTTTATGAAATAAACACTCTCAGATTTAATTCAGAGATTGTGTGTATTTCACCTGTTTTAGTTTGTTACAAATTATTTTGAATAGTGAGTGACTTCCAAACAGTCTTGAATGTGACCCTTGAAAATACAAAGTCCTCAGCACTGTGCAGCATTGTCCAACTTTCCACAAGGAAAGTAATCATTATGTACTTTTAAACATGTATTTATAAAAAAGTAAAACATCTTGGAGGGTAAGTAGCAAGTGCAGTATCATAATAATACTCTAACAGTATTTTGGATATGCAGGGAGTCAGGTGAACAGATGGAATTTAGGGCCTCTTATGAACAGAGGGTGTGATGTGGGCTTCCTATACTGTTTAGACTGTAAAAGCTATTTTAGATCTGGATGTGCCTGTTAGCAAGTACATTTTACATAGTCTGTCCTGCAGGAGAAGGAGAAGGAGAAGGGTTTATTGTTATTATTATTATTATTATTATTATTATTATTATTATTATGGCTCAGCCTGCCCTGGGGGTGGAGCTGATGCAGACTGTGTTGCCGGGGATCAAACTGCAGTTGCTGCAATTGCCTAATCTTGCCTAAGCAGGCACATTAGATCACTGAGCAATCTCACTGGCCCTTTATTTGAAGGAATGGTGTTTCTGCCTCTTCTCTGGAGGAGAATCCTGGTCTCAATTCACACTCATGGAGCTGCTAGTAGAATTTTAAAATTGTATTTTGAAGGTTAGGAAACACTAAGGAGATGAGACCTTGCTTTTATTGAGTGTTTTTAGGATTTTTCATTTTTTCCCACCTAGGCCATCATTGAGGACATGTGGTCTCCCTACTTTGTTAGGGAAGAGATGGTGGAGTACAGAAAGGAAAAAGATCTCTGTAATATTAGAGAACTTCAAATGACAGAGAATCTCCCACCCCAGAATTTAGGAGATGTGCTGATTTCTATAACATGAGGTTAAAACTGTAAAGCAGGAAGACGGTAAAATCATTACCTCTATATGAGGTAGGACACTTAAGGACACATTGAAGAAGGAAGTGACAGTCGATCTTCTGGGAGTTGCCTGAGCAGATACTTCCCACACATACACAATTAGCATCTCCCATGTGCTGCTTGTAGTTTTCTGACAGTATTTGGTCACATGCAGGCTAGTCAGTTTCTTTCTTTCTTTTTTAATATTATGGCCAGCTCAGCCTGTCCTGGGGTTGGGGCTGGTACAGCACATGGTGCCGGGGATTGAACCACTGTCTCTGCGGTTGCCTAAGCTTGTCTAATCAGGAACTTTAGATTGCTGAACCATCTCACTGGTCCAGGCTAGTCAGTTTCTTAGATTCATGATATTCATTCAGGAAATGGGATTTTTGGTTTAGATTGCAGTGTCCCCAGGATACATGTTAAAGAGGCTCAAGGCATTCTAGCAAATACTCATTTGCCTATGGAGAGCACCCATTTATTCCAGATTGGAATAAAAGAACACTTACTTAATTTGGTTTATGGCTTTATTGCTTTTAAGAGAATGTTAGCCCTCTTCTATTTTTTATACTTATTAACTAAGCTGTGATACAAGCAGGCAATACAGGAGAAATTTTTAATTAAAAAAGTCCTTTTGTAACTCTTGAAAGTCAGAGCAAGTCAGAGCAAAACAAATCCTGATTTGTGGTATATATCCTACCAGGAATTAGTTAGAATTTCATAGGAAATGAAAGAAAACAGCTATTGTTGCTATTTCCTTGAGTTGAATCAGTGTTAGATTAAGGTGGCAATTGCAGTGACAGTGTTAAATTTTTTATAACTCTTGCAATAAAACATAATGGAAAGACAGATTAGAACATCTTTAAAGCCTTCATCTTTTGGTGGGAATTGATGGACATGAAACAGGAACTTGTGATCAGAGCCCCATTCCGTCACAACATGAGGGAGTTTCAGTCATATGTAAGATGAAGATGATGTGAGAATTACGTGAAATCACCTTAAAGTGACGAGTCAGTTCTAGTTGTACAGTGACTGGTCAAAACTTGAGTTACTACTACTTCATCACTTTTTCTCTGGTAAATGCAGTTCTTGTCATTAAAGATCAGAAGAATTACTGTTGCTGACTTAACCATATTCTTTTTAAGGATTCTGATGTTTTACTTCATGAAAACCAGGAATAAAAAGAACCAGTAAGTTCTTAACATTCTATTTGAAATAATCCTATAGATTCTGAGTTCCAGGAGGACTCAGAAAACCTCTCGTATTCTTCTTAAACTTTGTTTTGTCTTTTAGAAAAAAATATTTACTTACATTTCTTCCTTATCAAAAGATGAAGATGAGTGCTGAGTTTAGCAAGTTGCTTTCATTTGTGGGGTAAAAAGAAATAACATACAGTTAAAACTTTTATTCTGAATAAAATACATTCGTGGTGTATGTTTTCAGCTCAGCATGTTACTTATTAAAACAGGTACATTTTGGAGGAATGACTTAGCTGTTAACTTATTTAGAGCTGAGGGTTAAATTTCCTCTGCTCTGTGCAGGTGGCCAAAGCATCCTTTCGCTGAAGTTCTGAGCCTTTGTAACCTAGGGTGGTTCTTGGGTAATAAAGAAAGTCTGTTAGCCAAGGATTCTGGAGATTTTTTTAGGATTATGTATGTCCTTTGGTGTCAAGTTCCTTGGAGGTGTTTATCTTCTTATATCACAGGTGCAGGAGGCAGCCTGAATCCATTATTGGCTTTTATGGTTCTCCCAGAAGATAAGGGAAGAGGGAAATTGGCACAGATTGTCTCTATGTTGGGAGTTGAGAAGAAGTGAGTGTGTATGGCAGAATCTTGGATGATGGGACCATTGTGAGTTAGTAGGATCCAGAATGCTCCTCAGTCATGGTCTCTGCTTGACAGCTCTGTTAATAGCCACTAAGACCAGGAGGGCTGCCTTCGGTAGTATGAAATGATTGCCGAAGTGGCTCTTTATGTCTGGATAGGACAGGAGCCTGGGTGTGCTGGCTTTGTATGCATAAATTGTCACATTTGAGGCAAGGTGCATGTAAACACCAATTTTGGCATGCTCAATGCTTCTGACTATAGTAGTATCTGATTCTAGTCCTTGGGCACTAATCCCCATTTTTCTTCTCTCCCACTAGAGTATAGGTAGGGAAAGTAGCTTAAAGGAAACAGATTTTAACCATTATATTTCTAGGAAAGCCTTTTTTTTCAGATGAAGCATGGTGTACTTGTACATAATAGGAATTTATGAGATTATATCTAATGACTTATAGTTTTCAAGAGTAAGTACACCTCATGAATACTTATAGCACATTGATTTTTCAATGTATGCTGGTATTAGTATAAAATACATTATGGATCTGAATGAATAAAATAAATGAAGCTTTGCAAGTTTAGATACTCAAGTTTGGGGAAGGCTCAGCTGCTATGAGTTCATGGACTTGGTTTGTTGTGTTGAGTATCTTCATTTAAATTCATTTGTTAACCTCTGGCTAGGCTTTGTTTTGAGATTTCTTTTCTATATGTGCCTTGTAATGGAATTCTATTTCACTTGCTTTGTAGATATAAAAAAGTATCTGGAATTTCTGATACACTGATATATTTGGGCAAAATATTTCTTTGTAAACACCCTTATGTAAAAAAGAAAAAAAGGGTTCCCCCCAGTAAGGCACATTTATACAGCAATAGTAAGCCTAAAGAATAGTTGGTTATGAGTCATAATTTTTAAAATCTAGAAGTATGACAGTGAAACCATCACCTATTGGACCACTTAGGAAAACCTGATTTGACATAAATGTTGCTCTTGGAATGATACAATAATAGTTTTATTTTTGTGTAAGGTTGGTGCAGAACTAATGGAACACTTTTTTATGTGAAGGAAATTTTAAAATGTAGTAAGAATGTTATCATTGTGTTTTTAATCTATTAAGAGTTTAAAGTTCTTAGTAACTTCTTTTTCTGAGGACTAATGTAACTATTCCAGAATTACAGAAAAAATTCTGACAAATACAAATATCATAATTTTCATTCATTCTTAATCACCAAAAGGAAAAGTTAAGTATTTTTCTGATTAAACTGTAGATAAAAGATGATTTTTAAAAATACCATATTTTTCCTTTTTTAATATTTACAGTAATCTATCCCTACTCTTCTGTGGTCAGGCCATTGTTACAAATCCCTAGTAACCTGAATTCAAGATTGGTGTTGTTTTTCTGTGCACTGGGCCTTGGAGAACAACCATGAGAAAAGTTATAGTCAAAATCATGAATGTTGGAAATCCCAATTAAAATAGTCTCCTGAGACTCCTTTGTTTCTTCTTTATCCTAACAAAACTATAGTTGTGCTAAAATGTACATTCAGCTCATGGTTTGAAGTTCATATCTGAGATTATTTTTCCTTGTTGTACATATGGAATCAATAATAGAGATAACTTTTTTTAATGAGCAGGACATATTTATTGAGAGAAAGAAAGCTCCTGTCCAGAGAGAGATAGGGGGGTCCTGAGTGGGTCTCCCCCCAACTCTTCTTGTTGATATCTTTTAAAGGGAATATTTCTTCACTTCAAATTAAAACTTTCCTTTTCAGTAGGCAGTTTTTGATTAATTTCAAAGTGGATTTAATTTCATAGTAATTTTTCATTAATCATTGATTCAGAATGTATGCAAGAAATAAAACAGCAGTATTCAAGAAGGTAGCTTGTGGTTGTGCTGCAGTGTCGTGGTGAGACTCTAGTGACTGAGTTGTGATTGTGTTAGCTTGCTGTACTATCCCTGTTGTAGGTGGTGTCCACAGGATGGGGGATCATCACTTAAAGATACACATTGCAGGGCATCTATGGCAAGATAACTTAATTTTATTTGGAAAGTAAGGTTTTTATGTTACAGCCATCATTGTGGAATCTCTAGGGGTGAACCTTTCCTGGGTGGGTCCAGAGGCTACTCTGTAGGGCTCATTGATGATTTCTACCGCTGGTCCAGTACTACATTGTAAGAGTCCCTTTTAGGTCCTCATTTTGATCTGAGAAGTCAGTATTTGTAATCCCAAAGTCACGTCATTGGAATCTCACCAAGGTAATTCCAATCTACCACTTCCCATGCAATCCATGACAAAAGTAAAGACACTAGAACATATTTATAACTATTGAGGAGTCAAGGGGCTCTACGTCCAGCCATAAAGATGGTTCTCTGGAACAAAGAGAGCGGTCCAAGGCCCCACCCAGCTTTATTCAATGGAGGAGTGGCTTGAGGAGGAATGACTGAGAATTGTGGGAGGTAGTAAATAATATGAGCTGAGCTAGGTGGGGGTCCTACATTTACCTCTGCCACCTGTAGAGGATATGCAGAGAAAGTAATCTGCACAAGGCTTTTTAGATAGTATCTGATGTTTTGGGTAGTCTGATGCTTCAGCTTTGATGTAATCTTTCAAGTCCCAGGAAGTCAAAGCCTCTGTCATGAGGCTCCTTCCCAGCTGGCTGTGAGGAGCATAGTCTCTTCCACCTGTCACAACCTGGCTCACATTAAGGAGCAGCAGGTACAGGTTACCAGGGAGACCCGCATACCACCTTCAAAGACTATCACCAACACCTCAGTTATACCAATATACATTGCTTAAGGCCAAATGAGAGGATAAACAAAAGTCCTAGCCAGCTCTTACATATCAATACAAGGAAATAGGGCCAGACTCAGTCAAAATAGAGACAATTACTCTTCCTTCAAGGAGAGCTGGTTAGGCGGTCCTCCACACTACATTGTTGACATTATGTGTTCATTTGACAGGAGTGATAGTTTTCCTTTTGAGGGCAAAAGCTTTTACTACACTTAATCACAGTTATGTGGTCTTTATGGTAATAAAGAGGAAGATACATCCTACCAGCCCTGTGCTTCCTCCTGTTTCCTTCCCAAGGGACATGGTATGACTTTGCGACCTGGCTGTGTTGTCAGTCTGAGGGATGACAAGCCCAGGGAATTCACTTGTGACCTCAGCCCACCTTACTGTGAGGATTATAGGAGACAGGTGATCAGTACCAAGCCAAACCTGATTTGGGATCTGTGCTCTGCTTAGAAGCTCAGCCTGCCTTTGGTGTTAGATAACCAGAGTAAGCTGCTCTTTATGCTGATATAATGTGGTGGGGAAGAGAAAATGCAGAACTTGTGGTCAAGTCAGTAGTGTCTGTGCTGTGGGGTGGTGGGTGGTGTTATAGTTGATGTATGAGTATGCACAACTGTGGGCATACAAGTGTGCTGTTTGTGTATGTGCTGTTTTGGTGAGGATGTATATGTTCACATATGTATATCTGGCACATATATGGGCATTATTTATTTGATATAGGGTCTCACTGTGTAACTCAGACTTGTAATAATCCTCCTATTTTCAGCCTCCCCAGCACAGGGATTACAGATGTGTACCACCATGCCTGGTCTTGGTGGCTGGCTCAGTGTGCCCAGAGTGGGGCTGGCATGACATTCAGTACTGGGGATTGAACCCTGGTCCTTACGTTTGCCTAAGCAGGCTCTTAGACCACTGAGCTATCTCTGCAGCCATAAATTGGCATTTGTGTGCTTGCACATTCATGTGTGCAGGAGTACTCCTAGCATGTTTTCTAGAATATTTAAGCTATCACACAGGGATGATTTTTCCTTTGACCGTAGAAACACTGACCCTGCAGGGTCCCTTGGGACTAAGTTGACTGGTTTTCTTTACATGGTCCCCTATTTCTGTTCATCACTATGCTTGCCCCAGGCTGTTCTGTCTTTGCCTCTTTGCAATTTAGTGGATTATTATTTTTTTTTTTTTTTCCCTCTCAGTACTGGGCATTGAAGACAGGGCCTTCACATTGAGCTACATCCTCAGTCCTTTTAAAATTTTAGACAGTGTCTCATTAAGTTATGAAGTTGCTTGTGCTGGGCTAGAATTTGTGACCACCTCTACCTCTCAGAATGCTAGTGTTACAGGCGTATGCTAGCAAGCTTGGCAATTTGGTAGATTCTTAATGATAACCAAGACTAAAATCATAATTGTAGAGTGCAGCAGACCTTGTCTGTCACTTCCTCCAAAGACTGGACCATGAAAGACCCTTTCTTAGGGCAGCCTTATGATGGCCTCCACTGACTCTTGGTGTCCAACAGCAGAATATGTCTAAGGATGACTGACTGACTCCCTTCTGAGCTCTCCGCATAGGTTTTGGTGCCTCCCCAGCTACAGTCCTGCCTCCTTCTGGTCTCCTTGCGTGCAACTCTCAAGAAGCACACAGGACACTCCGGCTTCCTCCTGGCCAACACCTGACCTGACAAGGATATACTATCTTTGGTTGTTTGGAGCTGTGGTAGCACTTTCCTACTGGGGACCAAAATTGGGAAGTGCCATAATAGAGCATGAAAACACAAAATAATGGTTCCTTCCTAGATCTGTGGAATTTTCCAAATAGTGCCACACATTTTGATTTTTTTTTTTTTTTGTTAGAAGTTTCTCTTTAGGAAATACATCTTTATAGAATTTGCTGTTTGAGTATTATTTGAGGTTGTTTTGTGTTGGTGGCACCAAAAGTTGAACCTGGGGAGCTCTGAGCTGCATCTCAGTTCTTTTTAAGAAATTTATTTTGAGACAAGGTCCATCAATGTTGCCTTTTTCTTCCTCAGCTTCCTGAGTAGTTGAGATTGCAGGGTTGTACCATTGTGCATTACCCCCAGCTCTGCAAATGCTTTCAGTAGATACAGCTGAATACAGTTTGGAAACAATCCTCCAAAACAAACCTAGGGCTAAGGCACAGAGTGAGCTGGCTCTGCCTTTACCTAGCCAGGGATTCCATATCATGCCAGCAGAAGAATGGTAAGGCAGAGCGATGTGCAATAGTAATCCTTGTTTTATTAAACCTAGGGGAATTTTCTGAACTAATTCATTTTTGGGGTACCAGTGCCCTACTATGGAGGCCAGATCTCCTTCAGAATTTAGAGGTTCCTCTACTTTTTCCTCCTTTTAAGGACAGACATTATGAAGGCCAGAGGTTAGCAGTTCTGATAAGATAACAAAGACAGACACTGCCAGCACTCTGGGCTTCAAAACCTGGGGTCCCCCCACCTTTTTCCCCTTTAAAGCTGTTTTCCCATATTGTGATAGGAAATGGGAGAAAGTGGTACTTGCTTCTTGTAGAAAAAGTGAGTGTCTGAAGAGATGGTCAGCATGGGTCCTGACAATGTCAGTGTCTGGTTCATGACAATACACTGAGTTCTAAAATTCTGTTACACTTTCAATACACATTTCTCTATCTAATGTTTTTCTAATACAAATTCCCTTCTTTTACAGAGGTCTGTGAATCAGGCTGAGAAGCATTTTGCATGTACTTAGGCTCGATCATAAGAGCAGTACACTAAAATGGAGTTACTGCTATTTTTCTTACATTAAAAAGTAGGCTTAGAGAGAAATCAATACATATATTAAGACCACTTAGCTGAGCAGTGGCAGAGCTGGTTTCTGACCGGTGTCCCTACTGTTTCAGAGCGCATACTTCAGCCTCTGAGCTGCTGAATGTACAGAGATGAATATTTGAAATTCACTGGGGGAATAGGCAAAGGATGCTACTGAAAATCTTCTGTAAAGTACCCTTATGTAGAACAGTTAATTGCCATCTTTTTCTTCTTTTATTTAAATGTTAAACACGCTCCTTTGCCACACAGAAGTGCCTTCCTCATTCCGCTGTCCTTTGTGGGGCAGCCCAGTCAGGTGACCACGCATACTGACACTGGAAATCAGGTTGTATTACTTGTACCTATCTATAATGCATGTGATTACACAGATCATTAATTAGTATGTGAGATTAGATTCATGGCACACAGACACAGTCTAAGTGAAGTTGTTTAACTTGGTTAGTGAGTGAGAATAATTGACTCTGAGGTCAGGTGGATAGCTTCGAAAAAGATGACATTTGAAAAGTGGAGTGGATTACAGCCCTGAAGAAATCTCCAATTTGAAACATATCTCAGAGGACTGATTTGTTTGTCATCATAAAAATAAATCATTCCTTTACTTAATATAAGTATTAGATCATTTCCTATGAACTGGCATCTTCCTCTGTGGAGGGCTCCCCCCGCCACATTGTTTGTTGTTCTTCCTCTGGGAGTCTTGGCTGTTGTTTCCTGGTGTGTTCAGGTCTCCAGTGCTACAGGTGTCCCCGGTCTTTCCATTACTTCTCCAATGTTTGAACTTCTGTCTCCATTAGACATTTTTTTTTCATGATTTAATATTTTTATTGTTTAAATTTAACAATGGTTATACTACATATTTTCATCATCAGATCAGTTTAATTAATAGATATAAGTATATAAGATTGATCAAACAATTAAATATTAACACTTTCAATAAACATTGCTTTTTTTTTTTCTTTTCTCCATTAGACATTTTCTTTGCATTAAATAAAATGTGTTTCCCTATGTTACAGATAAAAATCAAGTACATAGTAATTGAACTGGAAGATGGGCAGATTAGGAATCCCTGTTGCTGTAAGCACCATTCCTGTGAATGGCACCTACCTGGCTTTTTGTTATTGCTGTTGTTAATGAATTTGCAGTAGTTGAGTGTTTTTATTTTAGAGGAAATACATTTGGGTACTTACTGTTAGTCCTTGTGAGGAATAAAAGTGGTCACTGAAATAGTAATTCTAAAAGGTGTTCTAGTGATGCTCTAGGTGAATATACTATAGTCTGATTATTTATTTATTTGTGTGTGTGTGTGTATGTGTGTGTGTGTGTGTGTGTGTGCGTGCGCGCACATGGGCATGAGCATGATAAGCTAGGGATCATGCCCAGGGCCTGGGATATTCTAGAAAAGTACTTGGTGGATTATTTATTTATTTTTGGCAGACTGAGGCTGCCTTTCTGGTGTTCTGGGGATCGAACTAATGACCCTAGTGCCTTACTGGTATTATAGGCACAAGCACTTAAACCACTGAGCTATCCCGACCTTAAAAATACTTGATGTACAGTGAGCTTTTTCTGGTGTGACTGGAGAATTAAGCCAGTCTTCCCCTCCCCTCCCTTCCCGTCCTGTCCCTTCCCCTCCTGTCCCTTCCTGTACCCTTCCCTCCCCTCCCCTTCCCTCCCCTCCCTTCCCTTCCCCTCTCTGTCCTCTCTCCTTTCTTCTCACTAAATTACTAAGTTGCTGGGATGGGCTCCTCCTGCCTTAGCATCTGACATCTTTCGTTTATGAAGTACACGTTTCTTAAAGGACAATATTTGTGGTAGTTCATAAATTTTCTTATTTGAAAATGGTACCTTTGCATTGCTTTTGGGCTAAATTGTGAAGGCTTATATATATGATTATTTCTTCCTAGTAATGATAAATTCTAAGGCCCTACAGTGTTTTTTTTGTTTTTTTGTTTTTTTTTTCCTGAGCTCTTCATTGTTCTTATAGATTCTGGTTTCAGCATTTCTTAAAACAAGAAGAGGTCAAGCATATGGCTTCCTTTGTGGTTCTTGAATTGCTCAATTTGCAAATCTGTTGTTCTTCCTTGTATTAATAATATGATATTCTAGCCAGGCACAGTGGCACAGGCCTGTAATCTCAGCACTTGGGAGGCTGAGGCAGGAGGATCTGTGTGCCTTCGAAACCAGCCTGGGCTACAAAAGTGAGCTCAAGGCCAGCCTGAACTGCATAGCGAGACCCTGTCTCAAAAAGACAAAAATTCTCTTAGTTTTTTCCTTTACCATGTGTTGTTTTTACAGTGAATTTTTATAAAGAGAATTTCCTGTGTTCATTAGGATAGGATCAGGTTCAAAGGACTCTCCAGGGTCTGAGAACTCTTCTTCAGAAATCTTTGGTGCTGATTAGGATGACAGTGGCTCTTTTAACCTGAGCTGGTGGCATGGGTGCCTTGTGGGGCATATGTATGGGTTAGAAGATGAGTCGTGGATTTTGTGACTCTTATGTTACTGTAGGCAGTAACATAGGCCATTTGGTAGGCTAATATGTGCTGTGCTGTCAGGATTTTGTAATGTTAGAGGGGGTTGAAAAGGAGATGAGATTGACATGTTTAACCCCAGTGAAGAACTGTGAAACCTGGGAATGGACTTGACCCAGAAGTTGATAACCACTGGTGTGCGGCTGCATTTTGTATGTGCAGTCTTACTGTGTAGTCACTTATTCCTTTGTTCTTTATCTGAAGCTGAGAATGGAATAACCAGTGAGTCCATTACTGAAAGGTTACAATTGTATTTAACTTTATCAAAAGACATTCTAGTCATTTTGTTCTAGATACTTGATTTTCCCCAGAGATTTTAAAATAATTTAACTTTAAAATCTTTAAAAATCTGTATACTTTTGATTAGTAACATTAATATTTTGTTGTCCTTACATAAATTTCCTTGTTTTTTTTTTTTTTTTTGAGTTTTATATTCTTAGAAACTGGTTTATTCTTAGAAACAAAGAGCAGTCTCACTTGGAAAGTTGTTTCTTAACTTTTTAAACACAAACACATTGGCTAGTTCTTTTATTCTTGGTCAATTAAAAAAAAGAATAAATGAAAGCACATTATATTGGAAAACTTGCGTTTACCACGTGGCTGGGTGGTAGATACACATTTCATAGTGGTGAATTCTAATTGGCATTGGATTGCATTCTGTTGGATATAGCAACTGGAAAAGCTGACTTTGAGGGGCTAAAGTTGCTCTCTTCCAGTAACATTCATCTGTTTGACCAGACAATTAAGAATAACCTAGCAGAAATGCTGTGATTCAAGAAGTTAAGTAAGGGCTGGTGAGATGGTTCAGCAGTCTAAGGTACCTGCTTAAGAAAGCTTAGGCAGCCACAGGACTGTGGTTCAATCCCAGGCACCACATGCTGCGCCAACCCCATCCCCAGGGCAGGCTGACCTGGCCATAATAATTAAAATAATAATATAAAAAAAAGAAGTTAAGTGAGATCTTAGTAAGAGCCTTTGTCAAAAATGCCAAGAAACAAGAGGACAAGTTCCTTTTCTGATTTCATTGTTGATGATCAGTCATTATGCATATTGCAGTAGGACACTGACTGTTACTATGAAGTCAGGCCTCAAGGCAAATGGCTGTACTTTCTTTGTGTTTGTTAAGAATATTTTATAAAGCTCTGAGTTCCAGTTTGAAAGAGAAATTCACTGATAGAGGTCTGAGAGCCTTTTTTGCCAGGTTTCAGGACTTTTTATGCCTCTCTCAAAGCCTATAATGTAGGGACACTGTCTATATGTACTGTGTATGTGAATTCTATGTGTATAAATGCAATGTATGTGTGTGAGTGTACACCATGTATTCACATATATATGTGTGCAAATATACTATATTTACTGTATGTGTTCACTCAATGTACATATACTGTGGAAGTATAAATGTATGTATACTACCTGCCAACAGGAATAGGCATCCAGATTATATCTGGTGATATCCCTCGCCATCTGGTTGACATCTGAGAGCACAGGGTGGAAAAAGTTGCTCTTTGTTGCATAACAGGGGAGATTTGGCAAGTTATGGGACTTTTGCAACAGTGCAGGAACCAACCCGTGATGCATGAGTCCATATGTGACCATTTAATTACCATAATGAATCTGTGAAGTGATGAGTGAAAAAAGTTAATGGTGATGAGGGAATTTTTGTGCAGAAAGGAAATTAAAGTAGTATTACTATATCGATTATCATATTTTCCTTTCATACTACTCACTTTTCTGTTGCTGGGTTTAAATAACTGACAGCCACAATTTAAAGGATAAATAAATGGCTTATTTTGCCTCATGGTTTTAGTGGATTCAGTTTAGTGGCTCTTGGGCCAGATAAGGAAGCTGCTCAAGTCATAGCAAGGAGTAAACAGAAGGGAAGAACTAGGGTGAAGGATTTCCCCTTTTACTTCACACTTTTAGTAAACCACTACCAATCAAGCTTCACCTCCTAGCAGTACAGTGAGCCACGAACTCCCTAGCATCTTCATAACCCAGTCATTTCTTGAGAGCCTCATCTCTGAACACATAAGCGTTTGGGAGGACATTTTATGTCTAAATCATAACTTTTGTTACTGCTTAAGCTCCTACCCATCAGGAAGCACACTGTGTTTATTTTCCTATTGTGGTATGACACTGTGTGATTATTGTGGTGTGCTTTTGTTACTTACTGTGTGGAAATATCACTGTAACATTAATAATACAGTTCGCAATAAACACTACTACTTTCATGTTGAAATTGAAAATGGTAGTAAGTTCATTTTCAGGTACTTGTTGGGAAGACAACAAAGACAACAGAATAGGGACAATTAAAACACTTTTTAAGTAAAAAGAACTAAGAACCTTGTGTAAAAATATTGCCAACTTTTAGATTTGATATTGAGCACTTTAAATCCATGATTATTTGTTGTAGTTTTGGATTCAGTTTTTTCTCTTTAGAAATTTTACTTCGGATGAATGATAGTTGAAATATTCTGGTCAGTATCAAATGTAAATTTTAGATTCTACCTTGTAAAAACAAGTGGATTGCAACTTGTTAAAAAGCATTTTCCCTCAGTTATTCCCTCTTAACTTTTTAATTTTAATTTGTAGGTTTAATCTCACCCACCTTCTCCTCTGCTATATAAATTTCTCACATATATTCAGACTTTTTATGTTTCCCCTCAGGGTTCTTGTAACTTTTTCAAAAGAATACCCTTATGCTAATTAGATTTAACTTCATTACAGGCAGGAGATTTTGCTTATTACTTTAAATAAGCAACAGGACTGATGCTAGGCTGCACATTCCTTCATATGTTTACTTACTGCTTTGACAAACATTTGGGGTGCTTTCATTGTACTGAGCATGGGCTTATCTGCTGGGGCACAATGCAGAGTTCTTTGCCCGTGAAATGCTTACACCCTAAGCAAGGATAGAAGAGAAGAAGGTGCATATGCTGAGAACTTGGTGTTGCAAAGTCTAAACAGCAGTCATACAAACTACTGTGGACATGTAGATAGGTATGTTGACTTAAATGTGATTAATTTTTCAGATTTACTTGTATATGCATTTCTGGTTATAGTTGTGATGCTCTTACCTCCTTCATTTATTTTTTTTTTAATTTTATTTTTTATTCTTGTTTCAGAACTTTTGTTTGTTTATTTATTTATTTTTTATGGCCAGCTCAGCCTGCCCTGAGGGCAAGGCTGGCGCAGCATGTGGTGCTGGGGATCGAACAGCAGTCCCTGTAGCCACCTAAGCTTTCCTAAACAGGTGCTTTAGACCACTGAGCCATCCTGCCCGGGCCCACCTCCTTCATTTAAAAAATGAATCATTGGTGAAATAAAGATAACATATGTTCAAAATCTAGTAACTTATTGAATTGGAGATAATTCTTGTTATATACCAATAATGGATGATGTAGTTCAGTTTTACATTACCAGTTGATTATTTAATACTATAGGATGTACCCTTAGTGGAATTTTCTCATCTATGAAATATTTTATTTATTTATTTATTTTTTGCAGTTCTGTAACTTTATTTCCAAGTTAGTTTTTGTCCACATTCACTGTCTGGAGATTTTTGAATGTGGTAAGAGGGACATAGCTTACCAAGGTATTTAGCCTGTTTAGTGAATCTTCATCCTCATTCGGTCTCCTGGACAACCATACCCAGATATGATATGGAACATTCCTTATTTCTTTGGCTCAGAAGCTTTGTTAAGCCTGGTGTTGATTTGCACATCTGGAGTCCCCCATCTCCTTCATGGCAAACTCCCAGGTCTCCCTAAGTGCCCAAGGAGTGTGCTTCTTGAAGTCCACTCAGTAGGTGTGCTTGTGAATGTTGATGGTGTATTCTTGGGTCACCACCTGTTTGATGGCAGAGCAGCCCTACTTCTCACCACCCTTCTTTTCTGCTGGTCCCAAGTTGTAAAGGAGGAGCATGGTGGATTATGGGATAGAAGACCATGGATCTCCTTCATGAATTTTTGTCTTTTGCTGTTGGGTACACCAAAGGTGTAATTCAAACGTAAATATTTTAAACAATGTTGGAAACATAAGAGCACAATGAATTAAAAATATAAATAAAGTACCAGCTGATAAATTGTATATCTTAAGTAAATACAATGTGGATATCAACTGGAAATTAGCCTGTTTCTGTTATGACATTCTAATAAAATTTCTATTATTTAGTTTCAATAAAACTGAAGTAACATTGATCCAATTCCTTATTATGTACTAAGATGTGCTGGATACAGTAATTCCTTTAGATTGCTGTCAGGTCATATGTGCTACCACAGAAACTAGATGAGAACCTGGGACCTAGAGGTTAGATTTGTGGGAAGTCATGGCCAACCTCAGGTCTGGTGCAGGCCTGCCTGTGATTCTTCTGTTTCAGATCACTTTTCAGTACCATCTTCTAACATGTAAACAGTTATCAAAAGTCCCTTAGACAAATGTAAATTCTGAAGCCATCATACTTGATTGCAACATGGGGAAATGTGTATAAGCTTCCTAAAAGAGCATCTGAGTTAGAAGAAGGGGACATGATGAAAATGCAAAATTAAGAAAATGTTGGGAGTGCTAGCTTGGCTATAGCCATGGTAAAGAAGAATGGGTGAAATGAGGTTGTATGTCATTGTCACATATTTCTGAAAATCCTACATTGATTTCTTCATATCCCTGGTACTGGTTAGCAGCCACACCTTGATTATCCTTCCTTGCCAGGTGGGAAAGAGCTCACTCTACTGAGGCATCGCCTCAGCACCACTTCCTTACAGGGAGGTGTTCATAAAGTGAACTGTTTCCTTGGGAGTACATGCACATTTGTTCCCTGCCCCACATCATTTCTCTGGGGACTTGGCTATGCAAGCCTAGCACCTACTTCCTGCTCCTAAATTTTGAAGTGTATGCTGTTGTCTGGTTTGGGGTAATGCTGAACTGTATTGCAAGAAGCACTTGTACTGACAGAAAGGCAACTTTAGTACTAACTAATAGAGAACTCACTGTTTATTTTTTTTATTTGTTATTTTTTTCCAAAACCGGGGGTTGAACTCAGGACCTTATGCTTGCCAGGCAAGTGCTTATTCTACTGAGCTATTTCCCCAGCCCTAAGAGCGCACTGGTTAAATTGCCATACGTTCCCTCTTTTGCATAGGTTGACTTGGTATGCTAGGATAGTTCTAAATTAGAAAATCAAGGCATTTTGTTACAACATTGTTGTACACCAGGACCTTGAGAATGTTATATTTTGTTATCGTGAGGAAGATCTCACTGCATAGTCCAGGCTAGTCTCAAACTGTATATCTATCCTAACTCACTTGTATATTCATATATATATATATATATATATATATATATATATGTATATATATATATAAAATTTAATTTCTAACACTAGGAGAAAATATGCCATGTCTTATAAGTAAATTGTCAAAGATACAGTATGAATCATAAAACAAAAATTTTAATTAAACATTATTCAAAAAATTAAATATTAATTAATTAAAAAATGAAATTAAGGGGCTGGGAAGATAGCTCAGTGGAATAAGTGCTTGCCTGGTAAGCACAAGAGTCTGAGTTCAATCCCTGGTCCCACACACACAAAAAAAGAAACTAAATATTTCAAAACAATATTCCAAAACTGAAAATCATGAGTCCAACTTAGATACCAGAATGTTGTTATCATATGTACAAATCTGTAATCAATTCAGAGTACTCCCATAGTACTTGAATAGGTTAATATATACAAAAATAACAACTAAAAGAATTACTAAGAATAAAACATTGCATAAATACTGGAATGGCAAATACATAACGAGAACTTCTAACAGTTTAGGGATAGTATGTTGCACAAAATTCTACTATGTTGTGGCCATGTGGGATTGAGCTACTGCTATTTCCTTGATATCCACCCTGTAGACCCAGATAGAATCATGACCCCTAGGGTACAGGAGAAGTCCATTTGTAGAATATGCTGCTGGAAATATTTTGCTGCTGTATACAAATGAATAGTTGAAAGACTACTTTTGTATTCCTTTTTCTTCTGTTTAACTATTTACCTTATTTGGTGGGTCCTTTTCATTCTCCTTCATGGAGTTGTGATCATTTTGATCCCTTTCTACAATATCTTAGTAAACTGTGTAGGGTTGGCTTTGTCATCATAAATTCTTTAGTTGTTCTTTACCCTGGAAGTATTTCACTTCTCCATTATAGTTGAAAGAGTTTTGCAGGGTATGTCAGTCTGGGTTGGAATTTGTTTTCTTGCAAGACTTGAAGTACTTTGCTCCATGTTCCTCTTGACTTGATGGTTTGTAAAGAGAAATCTGCCATTATTCTGATGGGTTTTCCTGTAAATGTGATCTGTTTCTTTTCTCTAGCAGCTTTTGGTATACTGTTCCTGTGCTGAATTTCTGATATCTTGATTATTATATGTCTGGGTGTGGTTTTAATTGGGTTAATGTTATTTGGAGTTCTATATGCTTCAGTTACTGAATGTCAAATTGTTTCCCCACATTTGGGAAGTTTTCTGCTATTATTTCTACCCATATGCATTTTATATCATTTGTATTGACTCCTTCTTTCTTATTGATACCTATTAGTCTTCTGTTGTTCATCTTTGCATTGTGTTTCAGATGTTGAATTTTTTTCCTGCATCCTAGGCTTTTTTGTGTGTGGAACTGGGGATCAAACTCAGGACCTTGTCTTTGCCAGTCAGGCACTTGTGCCCCTGAGCTATCTCTCCGGCTGTAGTTGTTTTTAAGAGATCTTTTCTTGCCTTTTCCCTAGCTGCAATGGTGTCTTTAAGTCTAAAAGCCTATTTTCAGTTTCATTCAAACAGTTTTGCTAGCTTGTGTTTGAGATTTTAATTTGCTGTGCAACACTTTGAATCTGCTTTATACATTCTATTACTTTCCTATATTGCTTATTCGATTCCTTCATTTTTCTATTCTACTCTATTTTTTAAATCAGTTTCTTCTTTAGAAGCATTTAGTACTTCTGTTATAGTTATCATTTCTTTTTTTATTTCAGAAATTATTTCTGTTCTGATTTCCTCTGTATCTTTCTACAGTTGTTTCTTTACTTCAGATGCTATTATTTTGGACATTTCATATGTGTGATTTCCAATTTCTTCTATGATATTGTCTCTTGCATTTGTTCTGGGTGGGCGCAGGGCCTGAGAACACATTTTGCTCCTTCTCTTTATTTTATGTAACCCTACCTTCTGCCCTTTGGTGAAGAGCTTTGGTAGAGTTCTTACCTTAGCACCAGATCTGGATCTACTAAGTTCAAACTTGTTCAGGTGGGTGAGTCTTGGGTCTGGCTGCTGTAATCCTTGGAAGTGAACCTGTTGTACTTTCTGGTAGGATGTTCTGCTCCTGGATCAGCTTGTGGGTCTTGCCACTAGTCTCTCTGCAGGGAGTTCTGCTGCAGTTTTCCACACTGGATCTGTTTAATGGATGAAGTTCCACTCACATTTTGAGTCTTGTTGCTGGATTGGATGAGTTTTTCATGTACCCTGGGTGGTTTCACTCACATGTGAGGCCTTGTTGTTGGATTGAATGAGTTTCTGGCTGGCCCCTCAATAATTTTTCTTATGCTACCTAAATTTGCAAATTTAAAACCAATAATATATTCAAAAAAATCTTATATCTTAGCTGTATCTTCATAATTCAAAGATTAAAGAACAAAATGACAGTGGTATATGTCCATAATCTCTGCAGTCTGGGATGCTGAGGCAGGAGGAAGAGAAGTTCAAGCCCACTCTGGGCGATTTAGGAGGTTCTGTCTTGAAATAAAAAGAAGGATGTAGCTCAGAGCAAAGGCCTTGGATTAAATCCATGCTATCCTTTCCCAATCCACACATTTCAAAATTTATTAGATGACATTCTGCTTAAAACTAAACAGCTGCTTACACCGTGAATATGGGCTGTTTACTGTGATCACAGTCCTTGTGAGGGTTCACTTCTCTGGTCATTCAGTTTTCTGAGTTAGAAGTTGTGTGAAACATTTGTTGATTGGAACATTGTTGGCCTTCACTGTGCTATAATACAGTCTCATCCCTCTCTTTCCTCTCCCTCATCACTGCCTTGATCATGGCCTTCCAGTATAGCTCCAGTGCCACAGCCACTGAAGTCATGATCACAAGGAATTCAGCCAGATGACCCCGGAGCATGTTCTGTTATTAATAAAAGTTGATGGGCTGGCACAGAGGAGCTCTGATCTCAGGAAAAGTAAGGAATAGGACTTGGAAAATAAAGCAGAGAAAACAGAGAAGGCTACGATAGGGAAGAGTGAGAGGATACACTGGTAAATAAGGGCCTATTAATAAATACAATGCTGTGGACAGATGATGTGGGTGGGTTGAGCCTACTCTTCTGGAAGGTTTGTTTTAGTGGAGGCAAGAGGAGGAAAGAAGAGGATGATACTGATTATAATTTCTCCTTTATCAATGGATGACTGTTATACACACTAGAGGTGTATAAATCTGTTACACTGAAGATATTGTCACAGTTTTCATTTATGTCAAATTGGGGAAAAAAGCACTCCTCCTTATAGATTTTTGTTATGATGTTTATCTTTATTTATTTGAGAGGTTTGCCTGGAAATGTTAGAAATTCACAATATCCTTATTACCACGTAGAGTCAGTGGCCCGTTTCAGATTCATTCATTCATTCATTCATTCATTCATTCATTCATTCATTTATTTATTTATTTGAGACAGGGTCTCGCTATGCAGTTTAGGCTGGCCTTGAGCTTACTTTTGCAGCCCAGGCTGGTCTCGAACTGGCACTGATCCTCCTGCCTCAGCCTCCTAAGTGCTGGGATTATAGGCATACACCACCACACCCAGCTCTCAGATTCTTTAGTTGGTAGAAAAATTTTCCTGTGTTTTCTTATGTATAGTTGGTCCACTATACAAGGCTGTAGCCTTGTGGAGAAATGTAGATGTGTCATGCCTTTTTCAAACAGAAAGTTTGATGCTGACAAAATGTTAGTCTTTTATCAAGTAAAAACTAATTGAGGTTATGTAATATAACCATTGTTAAATTTAAACAATAAAAGAATTGGAAAAAAAAATAAAAAAAAAAAATAAAACTCACAACAGATAGGCCTGATAACACACACTTACAATCCCAGCTACTTAGGAGACCAAGGCAGAAAGAGCACAAGCTTAGAGCCTGCCTGGACATCTTGACAAGATTTTACTTCAAAATGAAATTTGAGGGAGTGGTAATTGTACGTTGTGTCAACTTGAGGAAGCTTGGCTGGTTCTGGACTGCGGGGGCCCCATCACTGCAGGATGTGGAGGGCCTGCCCTGGGACATGATTGGTCCCATCCTTGGGTGTGATTGATTTCACCCTAGGGCTAGATGGGCTACCCTAGAGTGACTCAACACAAAAAGTATATTAAAAGGAGTTGAGGAAGACTTTGCAGTGGCCCTGCCCCACTTCCTTGAAGAAGTGCTGGTCTTTGGGGGAGCTTGATCATCACAGCCACTTTGGAGGAGCTCCCACCCTCACAGTGGAGCACCGGTGCAGAATTTGGAAGAGAGAGGCTTGATGGTTGCCACAGCTGTCACTCTTCCTCTCCTCTTCATTGTTTTCTGCCACCAAGAACTGCTGTTGTTTGCCTTGGAGCCAGCG